>OFHS01000427.1:30878-43681 GCA_900245855.1 Calvadosia cruxmelitensis
TGTTCTGTATGGTCTTCCGACCTTGAATTGACTTGTAACAACATCTTGTATGTACTTACCACACACCTGTATTGAGGTATATTGGTAATAAAACAAACAAACAAACATCATCATCATCATCATTTATGCTGTAAAACCAATAAGCTGCAATAGCTTTTTTCATGGTGCAGATAAATGTAAGAGGGTGACCTGACAACCTTCGGGGCCTTCGTTTGATTTCTTTTGTTCTAGTTAGATTTCTTCTTTGACACCAAAGAACATCTCTTACCTTTTGCGACCCCCATTCAAATGATCTGCGGTGGATGTAACGAAAGTCTAAACTCATCCAAGAAAGTGTCTGTCTCCATATGTGGCAGCTAATTAAAAAAACTTCCAACTCCGGATTTTCATGGATGATGGATGCCCTCAAGATTTTTAGACGCAAAATATTATCACTGGAGTCAAAGAAACCTTAAGAAACACTATCCGACGTTGATGATATACAGTAGTTACATGAATTAAATAGTATTTCAACAAAACTAGAAAACCATTCAATATTTGAATTGTCATAATTCTAAACCTAGATCGTCAGTTTCGATTTCCATATCACGGTTGCGTACGTGCCGATTTGAAGTACGAACTAAGAAATTAATTAATTTGATTTGCAGGGAACAAATTTACGTGTACGTAAACAGATTTAATTTCAACTACATTATTTCCGGCATTTATTTAATTAACGTGTTACATATTGGTACAATTCTACTCTAAATTTCTCTTAATCTGTTAGTCGTTGCTGTTTATGTCTTACTGGGTTTTTGATTTTTTGTCTGTCGCTTCATTTTGGAATCCTGCGAGTCGTGTACAAATTGAAGCGCTATTTTCGATTTTAAGATTCGTTAGTAAGGAAGAGTCTTAAATTTAAGAATTTGAAATAACAAAATAAGAGTAATTTCATGTTGAAGTAGGGTTACTAGACCACAGAAGAAAAAATACCGAACAAATTGGGTAGAGATGTCTAACAAAATCAACTAAATTTTGCACTGCATGACACATAAATACAGAACGATTCCGGGAAACAAGGGACGTCTGACAACCCTAGGTTGAAATCGTCCTAAAAAATTGTGAAAAGATTAACAGACTCACTTGTATAGTCTGAATGAGTTTGGCCCATGGCTCTACGTCATTGACAACGTTCTCGTTGATTGGATGATGATCCAAAGTCGTAGCAAAGCACATAGAAACTTGATGGCAGAAGCGGATCCGATAGTAGACGTTTTTCTATGAAAGAAACAAGACGATATGCCATAATAAGATGATATGCCAAAAGATAAGATATGTCGTGATAAGCCAAAGACATCACAAGCAGAACTCAGCCAGTGCGGATTTTTAACGAGTGCCTAAGCATTCCATTGTCAACGCATTCCCATATTAACATAACAATTAAAGAATGAAAGGAATGCCTTCAATTTTTATCATTTGCAAATGACAAGAGAGTAACCATCGTCATTTGCGATCTCAGACAGCAATCAATTAAAAGTCCAACAGCAGTCAAAACATTTAGAAGGATCACTGCCTCGCTGGCTAACAATCTCTTCACTTCACGACCAAAACCATTTCTCCTTCCTTCTTTAATTGCAGCATTATAATCGCAGCATTATAATCATTAACACTTTACGTGAAATCTTGCCATATTCTTCTATTTCACCATATCAAACAGCGTCTCAGCTGGTCAATGTAAACGCTGCGATTTCATGGCATGGTCAAGGGACGCCATTTATACCACTTTATTCAGAGGCCACTCTTATTCGATATCACACCATCGGCTAACAGTCAACGCATAGAGATTCAAAGAGACTGCCTCCCAGAACGCGTCGTCGGATAAAAATAGTAACAATTTAGATATGACCGTTTGTGTAAACTCATGTGCCGGTGCAAACCCTTCTGCATTTTCAGATCGTCTGTGTTTTCAGACAGTGTGGGTGGAAGCGACGATTTCGCCATACAATAGTCGCAGAACGGCTAACTGAAATGTCACATTTCTGCATTGGAATGAACAGTTTGACGGATTTAAAACATTGGTTCGCCACGGCTTGTGATGTTACACGGTGAGACCTCGTCCTCTCGTGCGCAGGGAAACTACGGGACAACGGAAACTCTACCTTCAGGGGAATATCAAGGCCACTTCGTAGTTGTTGGTTAATTTAACCATCACTGTTCAATATTTCGCGAGCATTCACTACTTTAAGCCAACAGTTTCAACATTGTCTCACCTTTTCCAAATCGAAAGTTGCCTTGACTCTCTTGAGGTGCTGCATAGCGCTCAGGATATCCAGGCCGGTTGCCATGCAACTGCCATGTCGGGGTGGTCTGGCGAAGGCAACGGCGCTTCTACCGTCCGACCTGCTAGCTGCTATGGTGGCTGCGACGACAATGATGTAAGCACAAGACAATTTCATTTGGTCTATCGTCAATCACCAACACTGCGATGCGATTTGCTAAAGACGAGAGGTTTGAAAGTGCGTTGTGTCTGAACGACGGCTGCACTGCACAATAGCTGTGTGTTGTGTTGCCTTCAGACGGACGTGTAGCCGTCCAGTTCACTTGAGTCAGGGGTCACGAGGTTCATCGCAAAGTATGCTATTAAAAATGAGTTCTTGCTTTGAAATCCAAGAACATTATAGTCATGACATCATTCTTCCTGGCAAAATCCAATGATTATAAATGCATACCACTCGACGCTCCAGACGTTGCGAGTGTGATCCGAATGAAGGATAGACCCCCAATGTCATCCCCTATCCCACTTGGAAACGGGGGCGTTTCTCCTTCTAGCAGCAGTGCCTAGGTGATCAATGACAATCAACGGCAATCGCTAGACATCTCTTCTTATGTCGCGTCAAACAACAAGTCTAAAGCAGGAGAAAGTATGATGCCCAAGCCACCACAAAATCGTAAATTATTGACTGTCTTGGAATGTCGTAAACGGGACTGTATATTCGTGTCAGCATGAGGCCATCGACAATTTGGTCTCACCCCCGTTGTCGTGGCCCTTGGTCGTGGCGAGGCCGGCCCCAAAATGCCTCTCTTTTGTTGCTGCACACGCATGATTTCAACCCCGTGCTGAGAATATTGTTGCAATTTGCAACACGATGTTGATTTGTGTAAAATTTCGCGCCAGATTAGATGAGGTGATGACATCCCCTCGTGACGGCTGGCGCAACATGCAAACTGATCGCAGGAGGAGCTTCTGCAACATCGCGTTGGCACACTTTTCTTTGGCTTACTGAAGAATACACACAAAGCAAGAGGAGGGTAGATTGTAGAGAGTTGCAAAAGATTCGTATCAACAAACGACGCGCACTGGATCTGTACTGTCGCGTGCAGCTCAGTATCAACCGTGTTTTACCGTTCTGGAGCAAAGGTGCCACGATATACACGTCACATGAGTTGTCAAACCAAATCTCATCATCATCACTGCGCCCATTTTTGCCTCACAATCTGTTGATCTTTGCACAATGACAGCCAGGGAGTACTGAAATATGGTGACCTCTACAACTGAACTAGATACTGCTGGACAACGGCACATGTTACAGCTTTTCGCCAGCGATAAAAACGCAACTTTGCTTATGCAGAGGCGGAGTCAGTGTGAAGTGACCTGTCGTTCGATGGGCTGGAAAGCTGTCAGATTGCGAGCAGAGATATCGTGTTGGCCCAGCCCAGTTCTGTCAGACTGGAGTGTTATGTCACCGCATACGTCTGTCACACCGCATACCGTGAAAGGGAAGGAGAGGGCGTGCGACGATGAAGTGGGGCTGACACAGGGGCTACCCCCTCCACAATATCCTATCCTCCACAATACAGTCTAATGTCTAAAGTCAATTGCAGGGGGCTATCGGTTAGACAAGCTCACCCATCTTGGGATTTGAAAAGACACATGCTTGGATGTTGACAGCGCAGAAGATTAAACTCAGCATCAAGTTCGAAGATATAATTTCCTGCTCTTGCCTCAATGACATTTAAATCCCACAATAGACACGCCCAGCAATGAAATGGCTCAGTATTAAATTGTGAAAGTGAGCTCGAAACTAACAGTACACGCAACTAAAGTATCCAACCAGTAGCCTAAAATATCTGGAGGGGACAAAACCATGTTTTGGAGCTCAGCAGTGACCAGAGTTGATTGGAACTACAGCTGGGGGTCGCGTTTGCACTGTTAAGCGGGTCCAGGTCAGCCCAGTCCACCCCTGTGTCCAACATGTTTTTAAATTAACTACAGTGTAACCCCGTTAATATCACCTTGGTTAATATCACAACCCGCTTAATAAGATAACCAAGCTCTACTATTCGCACCCTCTCATTAATTATTATCACGATTTGTGGCTGGAAAACCATTATTGGTATTACAGGGGCGAGGCTGCGCTGTACCTATTAATTGCAAGTCGAAGAATTTCAGGTCTTGTTTCACTTGAAATTGATTGTGACGGTGGTCAACGAACTTTACGATTGCTTTCAGATGAAGAAAGACGCTTTTCCTTCAACATTGGGGTTGAAAATGCGATGAAACGAAGTACACGTGGTCATCAAAATTACCAGACTTTCATATGTTACGTTGTAATTTGAATATGCCTTTCTTGTCTCTAGATGGACACGTTGCATCAATCTTGAACAATTATGCGTTTGGCTTAGATAAGTGCAGCGGAATCAAGAGTAAAAACACTGATGTTCATACTATACTTGATACTTGCAATCAATTCAAACAGGTAAATATTACGTCGACAACATAATTTACAAGAAATGTGAGCCTATATCTAAAAACAAATAATAATATCATACAGAGTCGGCAGATGGCCAATGTGCTAAGTGTAGGGTGCAGAAATAAGATACGGGGGTGGTCAGCTGAACTGGACCACAATCGTGACACTAAAAGCTGTGTTTAAATCTACGACAAACTGAATACAGTTGCTCGTACACGAGGTTACTCTGTTATGTCGAGATTATCAAAATTCACGCGGCGAAGCAATATTATTTACTTGAAGTCGTTTCGATGTAACAACGAATTGTATTCCCTTGTGAGTTCAGCAAAAAGGAGCTTGGATTAAGTCAGTATATCCTCAGGGAAGTTCGAAATTATCCATTCCTGATGGAAACAATCGAGCAGCGCAGAAAAGAAGCAAGCCTCAACGGGCTCAGCCTATAAGTCGCAAAGCCACCGGAAGACGACATAGCAGAAGCAATCGTTCAAATGACTTCGTGCTTGTGACCGCAATGCGCATGCCCTGAACCTGAGCAACCGGATTCAAGGACGTCATATTCTCGCGCCCAGTCCACGTTCGACGGCTTCACGAGTCCGAAGAAGGAGAAGTTGAAGAAATCAGCAACATTCTGAATGACGCTGCGCCTGAAGTAGAAAACGAAAACACAGCAAAATAAAACAGAAATCCTTCGCTCATGCCCACATTTCATGTCAGTTTGCCTCGTGTCTCCATCAGAATACTATTTCCTCTGCTTTTACATTCACGTTGTAACTTAACCTACATCGCTTCAGTACACGGCCAAGTTGGGGCTCTGTGGAAATGACATAGACCAACCAGTCAGCAGAGTAATCTACCAAAAGGTCGTTAAAGTTTCTAGGGAATGCCTTCCGTGAATCCACCCAACAGGTTTCAGATTTGCTCCTATGGTAACCAAATCCCAATTCAACGAGGTTGCCACATTTGAAAACGGCATTAACCACTTGGCCTAAATGGCCCATTTTGTTATTTCTGCGTACAGTAATCGCGATAGAGGGCGATGAAGGGTTGTGGTGCAACGCCCGACTACGCAGTTCGGCAGTCGATTGCGTCGCTGATGATGTCTAATCGATCGTCTGTCGCCAGAAACGCCAAAGCGAAATCCACATGCATTCTGGATGGCAGTCGAGTCTAATGTTCTTCGCATGCGATGATTAGCATACCCGTGGTGTTAGACATGGTGTTACCTTTGTTCTAAGTGTATTCAACCGTATACTCATTTCGATGATCGTCAATGCCACACAATGTCCTTGGCTGTCAAAACGTCAAAATCAATTGAAAACGGACTAAAAATCCCACTGAACCCCGAGATGCATCTGCGCTAGGCGTAGGCCGTCGATTCCACGAAGTTTTGCACTAGGCGTTAAATAGGCACTTTTCATTGATGGTCATTGCATCTTCCAGATTCCAAACAGCGAATTGTATTTACCTAAACTTTGAAATGCTTTGTCATGGTACAATGCTTTCGTCATTTCATGTAATGTCAGTTAAACAGTAACCATGACAACATTTAAAATCAGGATGATTAGCTCAACGCGAGTTCGTTGTGTGTCGGATCTACAGTACTATATTGTACTTCAGTTGAGTATGAAGACCAGTGTACCTTAGACAGGGGTCACAAGCCATTAGCGCCGTACACTCGATTCGTTGATATGTACCATAATATTAGAACGGGTAGTGGTCAGTATAAGAGAAATGGCTCATGAAAATGGAAACTCAACTGGCAAGGCTGATTGTCACACTATTACAGCACAACCCCCGTTAATATCATCTCGGTTAATATCACAAACCGCTTGTTATTACTGAAGTTTGAGAATCCAGCTCACCAGAATCGACAATTTAATGAAGCTAAATGTAATTTAGGTTAGGCTAGACTCGCACCATAGTGCTGACGTGCCAAGGGGGTCTCAGTGTGGCTTAATTGGTGTAGTGTGTCACCCGACAGTGCATTCTTGCTGCGCATCTCATTACCACGCACATGGCCTTGATGGTGGGGTGTGAGCAGCAGCTCCCCAGTTGCCATTGCTACTGCCTGCGAGATCCAAAAGTATTTGCTTTACCAGAATCTGTGCAGATGCTGCAAATCGAATGCAACATTAGGCCTTGCACCACGATAGATATTGATGGGATGCTGGAAATTTCCCACCCTGCCGCTCTCTTCAATTCATTAGCAGGTAGTCATAGGAGTTCCACTGACTTAGCCGTGTGACTGGTGCTTGGTTGTGGTGACAGGTTTGCTATCTCGACTACTGCCATTCGCGGGGAAGCAGCCCCCACCAAACTGATTTCTGCTATTCGCATCCATGCCTCCCACCAAACCAAGCACCCATGCCAAACAACTCATCTATGGCGATGAGTTTAATATCCGCTTAATATCGCCATTATCTTATTACCACAATTTGTGACTAGAAAATCGTGGTGAGATTAACGAGGTTGCATTATACTCACGAGAAAGGACTGGCGATCTTGCCACTGGCACCGTCGTGAAAATGGCTGTAACGACCGGCGTTAATTCTCTCGTTTGTCGTCATGCCAAGCCAGAAGAGCTAAACACGAAAACAACAACAAAGGCGTATATACTTTCATCGTTCCTTCAGTCGCTCAAATCTGTTTAAACCGCACCTAGACGTACCTGATACGTGTTGCAGACCAAGAGCACAAACACCCAGCACGAATGAAAAATGGCGTTGGCAAAGCCAAATGTCACCCACGGCGAACAAGTTGCCGATTGATAAATAGCCGAGAACACGTTGCCATTATAGCTGCCACACATATTGGAGTAATCTAGCGAAGAAAAGAAACACAGAGTTAGCTCAAATGACAAAAGAAATATTGATCTATTTACAAACAAGAACGAAAGCAGCTAGCTACTAAAACGTCATGGCAAAATCATCTCATATGGCGCGAAAACATGAGCCAGGTTTTGCATGGCTCGACCCAGCTTATTTCGTAAACCATCATTCACGCTTTCTGCAACAGCACACAACTGCACTATGGCTGCTATGGCTGGAAAGAGCAACAGAGCTGAAATATCACAGCAAGTACATGGCGATGGAAAGCAATCAAAACCGCGACATTAAAGCATGTCTTTTGGGTTCATATCATTGCGATACCGTCAAAACAGGCCCCTCGACATTATTCTAGGAAAAGCACTATTTCAACGAGGCTCACGAAAACAAGACAAGTAGTAGTTGGCAACCGCCATTACACTGATTCTTGCCAATCTTCAACTCACATTGGGCGCCGACGAGCAAGTACGACACGTTGACGGTGACGAGAAAGAAAAGGAATCCGAAGAAGTATGGATGATTGTTAACCCCTGTCAAAAAGAAAGAGGAAAACGTTGCATCATTCAACCATGTCGAACATCCACGACAGTACGGCAAGGCGACGTCAAAACAAAGATGCAAGACAGAAAACAGCTTCTAGTTCCGCTACGGTGTAAATACATAGTCCAACATGGACATACAATGAAATATTACAGTGAAACCTGTCTGTAACGGTCACCTCTGGAACCTGAGAAAAACGACCTTTATAGGCAGGTGGCCTTTCTGTCCAGGTTGATTTCTATATGAAGTGTCATTTTGGGGGTTATGAAGAGTGGCCTTTATACACGCTTGAATGCTTTATAGGTGTAGCCCCTAATACAGGTTTGCCTGTATGTGAAAGAAATGCTCCAGTGGCCGTGGGGCATTCTGGGGAGTAAGAGGGTTAAACAAGAACTCTAGGGGAATAAGGATAAGTTAATCAGATGTCTCTGCGCAGTCGATTCGTTCTCCACCGCACTAGCATTCCAGTGCAGAAGGAATTCGTAGCTAGCATTTGCGGTACAGTAAAAAAATAGCAGCCACCTTTATAAAGCGCCAACTGTGTATGAAGACCTTTCTTCATTACCCCCAAATGATACTTTCTATAGAAATTAACCTGGACAGAAAGGCCAACTGTCTATAAAGGTCATTTTTCTCAGGTCCTAGAGGTGGCCGTTATAGACCGGTTTCACTGTACTCTATCGAAGAACGAATGCATAGAGAAGATCAGAGCCCAACAGCACTGCATATTNTATTGGCACAGCAACACTCACCGACACAATTATCAACCCAAGGGCAGTGATGATCCAGTCGCGCTATGCAACGATTGCACACTGAACAATGCTTAGAGCGAACAGGCCGGCGAACCTGCGAGTGTCAATTCACAATTACCAATGATGCAGCTCACATTAGGCAGAGCACCAACTTAAGTAGATAATGTATACATCTTTCGCTCTTCTATGAGCAGATATCAAATGTCGCTTTTAAAATCCCTGTCATCTGTTGACTTAATTAGTATCGCGGAAAAAGTTTTATTCCAATGATATCGCTGTTTTGGTGTCCTTGCTCTGATGTTTGGACTANATCGTGGAGTTTTTATGCAACGTAAGTAATTCTACATAGCTATAAAATAATTAGTTTATCATTTTAGTCTTTTACATCTGCCTGTTATTTATTCATGTTTTACTCGCTATTCTGTAAAATATACCCCCAGTGGCAACTATTGTAGAGACCGGAGTAATACACACAACCAGGCTGAGTGCTGTATATTCACGAACTAATATAATTATTTCACAAGAGCACAAAGTTATAGCACAAACGATCACGTGACATATACGATTACGAGGTAGCCAATCAGGGTACTACAACTATTTGCACGGTAACCCTCACCGACACAATTATTAGCCATTGGCTGTTTGGCTCTGCAGTTGAATGCGAGATATTTTAAAAATAAAGCTTTCATCACCTTCATCATGTATTGTTATTACAGAATTACTCGGAAACAGGCTGCAACTGCTAGGATCTACATGGCAGCATTGGCGTTATTCATGTACCAAATATAATTTGTTATACAATTACATTTCAGTATGTGGTAGATATCTCCAGCCATTGAGTGACACTCCTCACACATGCAATACTCGTTAGGTTGATGATAACTAGTGTTAGAACATACAGTGAAACCTCGTTAATATCATCAGGGTTTTCCAGCCAAAAATCGTGATATTAATCCTTGTCCTGCTTACAAAACTAGTTAAGTGAAGACTTGAAATCGCTTTATCGATTGCTCATTGGCTGATTGCTAGGGACTAACTTTCTGATTGGTTATATGTTGCTACTTTTGACTTGTTTCAAAAACGTATATATACGTCAATAGCAGGACATGAGTTAAGCAGGTACAAATAGTTGAATCAGACAGAGCTTGGTTTTCAAACTAGTGATATTAAGCGGGTTGTGATATTAACCGAGGTGATCTTAACGGGGTTACACTGTATTACCGAGTTATGCACCGAGTTAAGTAGATAGATAGATAGATAGACAGTTATTTCAAACAATCACAGTAAATTATACAAGAAGTAGATAAACAATGGCAAAAATGCCTACATGTAAATCACGTCAATCATAAGAGAACAGACTTATCCTTACCAAACATGTGGAGCAAAATTTCGAAAAGTTTTGCAGCATTCCAGCTTCTGCTAATTCAATTATTGTCTGAAGAAGGAACAAACAGCTCAACGTTAATTTAACATCGGTGAAATTAAAACAACAATCGATATCCGATTGATAATCAGATTTCTCTTTATGCGACATTTCAGTTAATGGAGTAATTTGTCATTTATTTTGATCACACTAACTGTAAGACGATGTGTGAGGATTGGCTTCAAACTGCCTTTTTCTCCCCTCATATTCTCGAGTTGGCCAGTCTGATTTAGAATATCTATAGTGTAGCATGTGTTGATTTGATAAGAGAATGCAGTCCCTGCATGTGGTCAAACGAATGTCAGGGGATACTCCCCGTCAAGCTGTCTCTAAGACGTCATGGCGAAGTCCCATGGACGCTCTTACGACGTTTGGACGTCGCGAGTACGTCGTAAAGACGTCTTGTGTTTACTGGGATGTCATGTCGTCGGTCGGAAAAATGTCGACAATGTTATTCATGGTCTTGTAGACCAGCGTGTCACTCGCACGTGTTCTCCGTGATGTAAGAGGAGCTTCACTTTGCCTTCCAAATGCTTGTATTTAACCGAATATTCATTTCACACCATTTTTAACGAATTCTTTAGGATATCCAAGCAATCGGTAAAACAGGATCTACGGTTCATCTTGTGTCTTCTATTTGCTCTTCTGAAAATAGCCTGACCACATACAGTCAGTCATATGACAACGTGATAGATGAACAGAACAAATCAAAAACGAAAACTTAAGGGAGCAGTTTGTCGACTCTAAAAATCTCCTTTACCATATTCAGGCATGTCCAAACCGCGCCCAAACTCATCATCATGATTGAAAATGAGAATGCACAGAAAAGAGGCTCACAAAAAGCTCCGCAAATCCCATTTCGAAGCAACGTTTAGGCAATTTTGCAACATTCCAATAAATCACGACCACAACCATATTTCCTCGTTAGATAAAGGCATTGTTTTAGTCCCTTTGTTCAATTTACAGATCAATTTAGAAACGATAGCAAAAGTATCTGAGGTGTAAAAATACTACAAAAATCAAAATAAATTGAAAATATGCGAAGAAAGTCAAAAATTTGGAAAAAATCAAGAAAACTTAAAATCTAGTTAAAATTATGGTAGACTTTTCATGAGCGCGTTGTCACTCGGCTTTCGCCACCACTCCATTCAACCCACCTTCTTCTGTTCCATTGGTGTGGCTTTCACAACGCCCGGGTCCAGTTGCCAGCTTTGATAAAACGTGTAGAACAGTAATGTTGAAGTGATAATTATAAATGATAACATTTTGAAAGATTGGACATCTGAATGAATCAAGTCAAGGATAAATGAACGAATAAAGGTGCGATAATAAACATACAACAGAATGATTGCCATCAGTGCATTCTTACAAAGGTGTATCATATCATGGTAATACAGTCAAACCTGTCTTAGCGGCCACCTCTATAGAGCAGCCACCTGTGTATAAAGGCCACTCTTCATAACCCCCGAAATGATACTTTCTAATATTCTATAGAAATCAACCTGACAAAAAGGCCACCTGTCTATAAAGGTCATTTTTCTCAGTTCCTAGAGGTGACCGTTATAGACAGGGTTCACTGTATAGGATAAATAGATAGGTAGATAGTTGATAACTTTATTTCATTCCATGCAATTTTTCGCTGCTCTAGCTGTTGTTGTTAGAGACAGTACTGTTCACGGGAACAGCCCGTTCCTTCTACGTTTAATTACATTGCTGCAGATTCTCTGCCACACAGAACGAGAATTTACAACAGCAAAATCATTACAGCCAAAATCACGACACAACAAATCAAAATACATAGAACATAGTCCGAAACCGCGCCGACGGAGACAAGATGGTTGCCACAGCAGAACATCGTGCAGGACTTGTTGGGTTCGATCTTCCGCTCGTAGGACATGGCCAACAAAGCGCATGCGGCGATCACACAGAACTGCTTCCGCTGATGGCGTGATCCTTCTCAAATCAACCGTAGTGATGACGTTGGGCCAGTGGTACCCAAGGGCATGTCGGAGCAATGCATCGTACGACTGAGTAAGCCGAGTGGCAATTGATTCCGACAGCACCCAAGACTCGCAACCATACAAGAATACCGGCTCGATGGTGTGACGGAACAGGTGCTCTAGCTAACTTACAGTGAAACCTGTCTATATGGTCCCCTTTGGGATCAAAAGAAAATGACCTTTATAGACAGGTGGCCTTTCTGTTTAAGACCTATAAACACATTAATACAATAGTGGGGCTACAGTATATTATACTACATTACATCACAACTAAACATGTTTCAAGTTAGACAGGTATCACTTGATGTCTGACATAATTCAACCACTTTAATTTTAATAATTTGCCTTTTTACGCAGTCATCTAACAGAATTTTTACGCTAGGTTCACTACAGCATATAAAGGATACATGGCCAGAAATAGAGAAATAGTGTTGTGAACATGTATATCTTTGTTGCCAAGTAGATTCCAAACGCCAGTTGATTGTTATCTGGATTCCATAACATCCTGGTCGAAAAAAATAATCAATTTACAT
>OFHS01000428.1:0-36779 GCA_900245855.1 Calvadosia cruxmelitensis
AATATCCACCCAAATGCGAAGCAACGACGCTGGACGCAGCTGCGATAGCAGCGCGGACCAGCTAGTTAACTATAATTCTGTAAAATTGTACGCAAGGCGATTCGAAGGTATCTGTCATTGTCAACAAATTGTCGCTAATTGTAGACATGAAATAACATTACGTTGGAAATGTCGAACTTCAACGTTACCCAGCGACTCTATAAGCCAAGATTTCCGCACGGCGAAGACAAATCCCGCCTATTTCGTAAATAACAGTGGGCATCGAACTCAGACGCCAAGAAATATTGTTCGCTAAGTTTGTTCATAGAAATGATCCGCAATCCTCCGTGCGTCGATGGTTCGCGCGTGCGCAATCGACTTCCGTAAGTTTATCTTTTTGAAGAATGTTTACGGTTACCGTAAGAATATCCACTTCGATTAAATTTCGGAAAGTAACTTGTAAAAGTTACTTCTTGCATTGAAAAATGTAACTAGTTACAGTTACAAGTTACTTTTTGTGCAAAGTAACTAGTTACCTGAAAATTTACTCAAAAAAGTAACTTTTCAAGTAACTAGTTGGCTGGGGGGACGCGTCCCCCCAGTTGAAGTTTAGGTCGAGTTTTCAATTCCTCCAAATCCGTCAAGAAACTCGCCATAGGGGAGGGGGATTTTGGAGGCGTCGTAATTCACCCAGTAAGCTATTGTTTAGCATGCTGAAGGAGACTTGAGAGAAGCAATAATGTTTGAAAATGTCATCCAGATGAAAGCAATTTGCAAAATTGTGAGGGATATTGTCAAAAATGTGAGGGGCTTTGCCCCGAAGCGCCGCCCTGGACCCACTTGACAGTGCAAAAGCGACCCCTCAGCTGTACTTCCAATCAACATTGGTCATTGCTGAAGAGGGATTCTCCAAAACTTGGTTTTGTCCCCTCCAGATATTTTAGGCTGGCGCCGCCACTGGCTACGCAGGCAGGCTGCTTTGGTTTACAATGGAGTTGACATTCCAGAGCATTATTTGCAGTTCGTCATCGTAATTCTCCATTTTTGCTTAAATGTTCAATAATCTGTCATTAGTTTTTCCCCTGTCAAAAGTGCAGTCCATCGCATGAATCAGCAACAAGAAGTCCTTACCGAGCGATAATCATCGTCATTGCTATGTTTAGTGCTCAACAGTCACCACACAGTCATCCACAAGCTATGTCAAAGAATGTCAATACACGCATACACGCTAGCGTCTCATGAGCTCAGCACCGTCACCTCAATCCGCGACCTAGGGACAATCCTTACGTCTGACTTAAAATTTTCTAGGCATTGTGCTGCAATCGCTACAAAAGGAAGCAGGAAGCTCACGTTCCTATCTGATCTTCAAATGTTTTACTTCTGGCAACTATAAACTTCTTCTAAATGCTTACACTACCTATGTACGACCAGTTCTTGAGTCAAATTTACCTGTTTGGAATCCCTACCTTTTAAAGGACGTCAAAGCTTTAGAAAAAGTCCAAAGAAAGTTTACAAAACGGGTATGTATGCATTTGCAACAAAAAGTGCTTTGTTGCAAGGACCGTCTAAATTTGTTAAAGCTTGATAGTTTAGAACTCCATCGAATCAAGCTCGACATGTACATGGCATATAAAGTTATTTACGGTGTGGTTGATCTTCCCGAGAACAATTTACTCTGTTTACAAGACTGCAATCACACAACACGTTGTAATTCAAAGAAGCTAAAGCCATCAGCCATTCCTGTTATATTTCTACGCTATATTCTTTCAGTAATCGAATTCTTCCTGTATGGAATTAGATAGATAGATAGACATTTATTTCAAACAATCACAGTAGAGTATACAAGAAGCAGATAAACAATGGCTAAAATATGTACAAGTGAAAGTTTGACGTGACTCCGTAAGCAAAAGCTGCTTGTTTATTGGAGCACGCAAAGGATTACAAATAATCCGAAATTACAAATAATTCCCTTACCGATGATGTTGTTACCTCTGTTTCATTTTCTGTTTTTAAACGTCGTTTAGATTCTGTAAATTTATCGCGCTTTTATGAGAGTTATTAGGCTGCACGTTGCCTGTCAATCATTATTACTTATTTTGATAAATAAATCAAATCAAAAATTAAAGCTTATCAAAGGCCTATAGCGAAAGAGATAAAGGCATGGAGAGAGACCCATGCCAATATATATAGAAACATCAAATTCATTCAACCTCCATTCTCTTCAAAAACACGATCTTCCACTAACAATAACTGCGCTACATCAAATCTAGCCATCGTCACTCCTTTCAGGCTGCTGGGGCCCGTCTATGGAACGGTCTGCCATCGCAAATGAAGTCGATTGCTAGTGGGACCAGATTCAACTCAATTATCAAATAACATTTTAGGTAAAAAAGCAACAAAAATATTTTATTATGATGAATTAGTCTGTGAACGCAGCTCCATGAAAAACAGAACTTGTATCTGATTGGATAATCTGAATAACTGATGATGATGATGATGATGATGAAATGCGTCCCTTTCAGCTTCCTCTCTGAACCATCAAGCGAAGCGAGAAAACATTACAATTAAATAGCTACATAATTACATTAGGCTCCATCAAAACTTGCAAATATTTGAATCAAGTTCTTGGAAAGAAATCCATGACACTAAATGACTCATGAATACTAAACATTGAATTAAATGTTTTATAGAAAAGCAACAATGGATTTCTTCACAGCCGGTCCAACTCAAAATTTGGGTATACCAGTTAACTCATATATAAACATCATTGAGATTGAGTAAATAACATCAAACTATAAACTAATTGGAATCGCATTGTACAAACAATTAAAATAGATGAGTTTGATAATGTTAATAGCACGATTTTAGCATTATCAACATACTGTATATCTTTTCTTTTCTTTTTTTTTTTTTTTTTTTTAAATTTTTTACGAGTTCCACCACCCTCGTTGCGAGGGCTGGCTCCTTTATCTAGAACTATTAGTTTGGACGTTTCGAACCACCTCTGCACTGATTATAATTGTGCAGCACGGCGCGTTACATTAAGCCCCTCGCCACCAGGGCAGCAACATGATCCAAGCTGCAGGTCCGGCTGGGATTCGAACCCCGTACCCTGGGTACGAAAGCCAGCGTTCCTGCCACTAGGTCATGAAGCCGTTATACTGTATTTTATCATGATAAATTGATCGTCCATGGCGAAATGTATACAGTGAAACCTGTCTATAATGGTCACCTTTGGGACCAGAGAAAAATGACCTTTATAGGCAGGTGGCCTTTCTGTCCAGGTTGATTTCTATGGAAAGCGTCATTTTGGAGTTATGAGGCCTTAGCGGCCTTTGTACACAGGTGGCTGCTTTATAGAGGTGCTTTATAGGCGTGATGCATGCTGTACAGTATATCGGTGTGGTCATTGTAATGTGCACGGTTGTCAATCTGGAGTACCGGTTCGACTCCCGGTCAAGCAGACACATCATTATCGCGATTTTCAGCGTTCAATTTGTTAGCCCATTAAGAACTATTTGAATTTTGTCTGGGTACGGCGATAGATAACAATACGTGCAGGCAAAAGACTTACTATCGTACTCCATATACATGAGATAGAGGTTAATTTGCTGGATAAACACTGATATGAGGTTCTGCAATAGGGAGTGCATGAAGTGTTTGAACCCTGTACCTCCACAATTTCCTTGATCCAATCTCCATTGCAGGTTCAAAAAGTTTTCGTCAAATGAAATTCTGGAATACATAGCAGCCGAAAGTAACTCAATTAGTTATTGAACAACTGAGGAACCAAACAGTCAAATAATATCCTTCGCTCATCGTCAATGTCAACGAAATTTTAATATGATTAGTTGATTACTAACAATATCAATTTTGAAGTGAATAAGCCACGCTTTAATAGATTAAAAGGAATACGAGACTCACACTGTATTATTTGCAAGGTAAGTTTTGTTTCATATATACACTACAGAACAGAGCAAACAGGGGGACCACCCATTGATTGTCCATTTGCGCCATTTCGAATACTGTATCTCTGCGCTCGTTGGAGCAATGTTCTATTGACTACACTGCAATGGCCTCTGCTGTGTCTGATTCTTTTGTCTTTCTACAAAGGTGTCTGTTTCACATTGTATTCCCTCTCGTCACTTGTTATTATTACAGTTCAAACCTTGATGACGCAAAGGTGTTAAATTTGGTCTGTTTACTTCTGGATATTGTAGAGAGGTCACTAGACAACTGGCGCAGAAAACTCACATTGTCAAGGCCTTGGTCAAGGCTACCACTCATTCTTGCGATGACCTACTGCCTACAGTGGCATGATATTTAGGGGCATTTACTTTATAAGATTGGCTCATTCAGTCTTGGGCCACCGATGTCCATTGTACATATGCACTTGGCAATGAGTCGCTTCATTGTTCCATCTTCCGCTTCCTACTAAGATATGCCATGGCGATCGCGAAGAGGCAATGAATCGTGTCCCCTCTGACATTTCTTTCGTGTGAGAAAAACAGTCCAAGCGAAACATCCAAGGTGATGGACGTGGAGAACTGAGTTGGATTTATCATCAAAATATCCCCCGATATTTCTCTTCAGTGAAATGGTGAGTTAGCATATTGGATACAGCCTTACATTCAATATTCCGTTACATTCGATGCTAGGCTGTAGCGTGATCCTCTTTCGCATGAGAAACGATAGTCGGTTTTAGTACATTCTAGTGTTTATGATTCCTTGGGTGTTCTCGTTATTTGTTGTCGCTTGCCGTTCAACGGTAGGGAATTCAACTTGGCGATGCGCCCTTAGATACTTGAAATAAGTAGCTATATAGCACAGCTCTTCCACAGTCCATTCATCATGTTACACTGTACTCAGTGGTACTTAAATCGAAATGTTCCGCACTTAAAATAAAGCCGTTGACTTTGCCATGACGCCTGCAATTTTTATCACCGAAGGGCCCGACCGAAGGGTGTAGCCCACCTTTTCCCGTCCTAGAATACATAATTCAGTCTTCGGCGGCTTACAATACAGTCTGACGAATCGCAATAAATTGAATAATTATAAAATTGTTTTTAAAAGCCCTGCGTATATAAATAAGACCAAGTCATGAAGAATGTCATCAACGGTGGTATAATTATTGCATTTCTGGACCTATAGTGATGTGTGACAATAGATGATCTGAAATTCTGAATTAATTAAAATTGAATTGCTTTTGAAAGATGTTTTAACCCTCTCCTTCGTTTCTCTTCAACTAGGCCGACAGAGGAGACGCCTTCAACGCGTAAGTACAGTACACTACTGGGTCACGTGATCCATGCTATTGAAACAGATTGGTAACGGGGTCACTGCACTCTGGTGACCATGGCACCACTGCGTGACTAACGTAGAGCATGCGTAGAGCGAGAAAACCTGACTTGATAGTGACTCACGCTAAAGTTTTGGCTACTATTACAGGATTTGTGCATTCCGTAGATTATCCTAATTACATATTACACCGCAGCATTAACCCTACATTTCAATAATATCATTATCAAAGAGACCATAAATGGACAGATGTTTCCAGAGGTGTTACCAAGGCAACACATTTTGCTATAATCCATGTAACCATTGGCGACGCGTTCGCAGAATGCATTCAGCTGTGCAACTGAGGGAAGAGCTCAATTAAATGGCAAAATAAGTCCTAACATCTAACGCCTTCTCGTTGCTTATTTACAAATCTTGGTCGTTTAAAAAGCAATGCTAAAATGAGACTGGTTAGATATTGTGCGGGAAATTGCTACGTCAGGGCATACCGCATTCACTGAAATACAATTTGCATCAATAATTAAAGAAGGCATAGTGGAGCTGGTCTTGCTTGAATCAAATAAAAATGCTGTTCTCCAATTAGACATTCACTCCGACAAAGAAGAATCGGTTTGCGTCTCAGAGCGGCCAGGCTAAAATAAACAGAATGGACAAACCAGCCCAATGACGTCGAAGATCTCAGGCGGAATCATGTAAAGCAAAGAAAACCAATTTAACCCTTTCGCAACTTATATCCTTGGTTATATCCTGTTTAGCGTAGGCGTGAGAAAAACACAGAATACCATTTATATGTTCTTTTAATTCAGGAATACTATTGATTTCCTGTTCGCATGCAAACGGCTTGCCATTTACGGTTAGTTGTTTGTCGTACGAATTCATCTATTGTTGTTTTGCAAGGGTGCTGTTGTTGCTGGCTGGTCTCGCGCTGGCTCACTAACGAGCTACAATGATGATTGTNAGCAGCCAAAATTTCAAAACAATCCATCAACAGATGCAAAAGTTATAATTTCGGGTATGCAGTCCCCTTAAGCTTCGGCTCGTGGGACCATGTTAAATCAATCCGAAATCAAACCCAGGGCATGAAATCGGGAATCCATTTTGAAAAACTAAAATAGCATCGAGTTTCGTTACAATATTATCGTCCTTCGTCTGCGAGGTGAATTCAATTGCAGCAAGAATTCCTTGCTTGAGTTTTGTTGTTGTGCTACAGAAAGGGGAGCGCCAGGGCGGCTCGCCAACTGGTCGAAGACAACGAAGTATTCTCACGGTCAATGGGCGAGTGCGGTGCCATGTTTTGATTGGTCGATCGTAACAATAACGATGGAACGCTGCCGGAACGGGTGCCTCTATTCAAGCCGGCGCGATTCCAGCGTATTATGTGGTGTACAAGATCAAAGCTTTTGTAGGTAGTTGGGGCTCCTTTGTTCCAGTCAGAGAGCACAAGGCGACGTTTTGAGCATAGTGGGAGTGGACCACACTGTTGTTGCCTGTCCGGCGTACCATCCCAATCTATAGCTATCGTCTGAAACTGATTCTCGACGATTGGAGCGACTTTCAAATTATTGGTCGAAACAGTCGCCATCCCGTAGCTGCCATACGGAAGGGTTAAAACAGCGAGCCAAGTACATAGTTTGGATTTATTTATCTCACGGTGGAAATTCTGCGCTGGAGAGCGGTTCAACAGAGTGGCTGACCTATCGCTTGTGTTGTTGTTTTGAATTTGAAAAGCCTTCAAGATGATGATCCACGGGTGAGTGAATTGGCTGAAAAATATTGAGGACAGGAAAGCATGCGATGTTATTTTAACGAACAAACTACTTTAATAAGCTGACGAAGGACCCCAGGGCCTTATTTTTCTACACCGATTTTTTTGTTTTAAAAGGGGGACAACTTGCAGCAGCAATAAATCCAAAATTTAAATTTCCTTGCCGAAGTAAGTGGATTTATAGTGTAGCAGGAGTGTTCACCTTGAGGCCTGTTTAATCCGATCATAGAAGTTATGTTGCTGTTAGCGGAGTAAGTAGCGACGTTACACTCCGTGTCATTACTCTCTTGTTTAACCCTACAGTCTGTCTGGGTCGCTAACTGCTTGGAAGTTATTGAAATCCCCCTGCAAACACCAAGAACGTTTTATGTGCAAGCAGAGCCATTAGGACGATACTTTTACATAATATGAGCTCGGCTTTTGGTCGGTGTTCTATGAATTTGCGACGGAGACTTCCATAGGTTGAGTTAACTTTGTTGGTGGCGAAACGCACTGGTGTTTCACGCGATCGATTTTTTCTCGTAATCTCTTTTCCCGATCACTCCAGCTAGCAGGTGCTTGTAATCGAGTGGCGTTTGTTTGGCGCTGTCATTCGTTCCTTCGCTAGAACCATGCACGCGAGAACACAGCCGCTTGCAAATAAGCAATGAAAGTTTAATCTTCACTTTCTCGTCGCCTGCATTAAGGCGTTTCGAAGGAAATCTCTGAGAAACTGTTGCTATCTCGAGTCAGTTGACTGGACAGCGATAAACAGGTGTTTTAGTTCTACCGATGGATTACGTTGCCACCGCTTTTTGGATTGCTTACTCGTCCTGCGATGAATAACGCATCGAGACGGAGTCATCTAAGTAGCCACGTGTGCGACAGTCCGCCTTGCCTCACCCAGCAGCACAAGCCAGACCGTTGCCATGACACCGAGTCTTGATTCAACGAATCGCAAACGCTATTTTCTTGAAAATGTCACTGTCGGGCGTTCCTGAATGGATTTAATTTGCCACCATTCATTCATAACCAAATGAATACCACCCGGCTAACGTCAAACGTGATTCTGTGGCAAAATAAATTAGTTTTAGACGCGAATATACGCAGGTGTGAGCTGATAACACAACGCCATTCTCGCCCGGGAATGTCGACAATCGTGAAACGCAAGATTGCCCTGCTGCGATAACAAGAAAACTCTCTTTTTCGCAAACCATACGTAAATCACAAAATGACTTAATAATTTGATTCAAAACTCTTTGGTTGGTTATAAATCGACACATTGTTGAAGTTATTAGCACACATGCTACAATTATTTACTTAGCCTCTTCTAGCTAAGCTGTATTTGGATTAGAGCCTCGTTCTTATGCTCCTACACGACAGCTGAAGATTTTGAATTTAAGCTCCAATTGAATGTAATCCCTAAATTGAGATCTGTTCATTTCAAGCTGGTGTTTTAAATGGGGCTTAGGGTGAAAGCAATACTTTAACATCTTAAAAAATTATAATTTAGAATACTGTCAATTAACTGATGTCTAGTTGACAACAATGAGGGCTTTTAAAGATAAGCAAAGTGCAAAACTGCAATTTAGGAAGTGGTTGATGATGCTAAATAGTGTCTCTTTACAGATGCTGTTTTCATTATTAAAAATTTATAGCCCTGTCGACATTTGGATTAAAACGGTGGCCAATACAGTCAGACCTGTATTAGCGGCCACCTTTATAGAGCAGCCACCTGCCTATAAAGGCCACTCTTCATAACCCCAAAATGACACTTTCTATAGAAATCAACCTGAATAGAAAGGCCACCTGTCTGTAAAGGTCATTTTTTGTAAGGCCTCAAAGGTGACAATTATAGACAGGTTTCATTGTATGGTCAAAATGGTATTCAGTAGCAAGCAAGTGATCTCATATCAAGCCTTGTATTCCAATGATAAGAATTATTTCGAGGCTCCAGGTGTAATCCCAGAATGAGACTAAGGAATGGTTAAAGAATTACTATTATGCTATGAGTCCCGCCATGAGCCTAAAAAATTGCGCATACGTGTTGTATGAATTTGTTTCTTTCAAATGTTATTTTTCAGATGTTTGAACTCATTGCAAAGTTTTTGAATAAATATGAATTATTCTAAATCGGTCAAAATGAAAGAAAGATCTTCCTGCAAATCTTACATTATGCTTTGTAATTGCTCAAATGTTCTTTGATGTGGGTTACTTGCTTCGGCAAAATTATAGGAAATATAGTAAGATGACTCTACAAGAGTATGAGGGAATGTCAAGAACGAAAATAAGTAATCGAAATCAGTAATGCCAAGTGCTTTATGACTTATGTTTCAGGCAAAATGGACAGGAAAAGAAGAAAGCTGAGGACCCTGCCTTCCGAGCTGCAGGGAATCGTGCAGGCCTTCAAATATGGAGGGTTGAGGTAATGAAAATGCAGTTGACACATCTTGCTATCAAATTTCTGGATGCAAACACGTATCTCTAGAACTGTGTAATAGTGTCTTACGAAACTGACTCAATGCTATCAGTGGTGGCGCCAGCCTGAAATATCTAGAGCGGACAAACCAAGTTGGGGAGAATCCCTTCTCAGCAATTACCTGAGTTCATTGTTACTAAAGCTGGGGGTTGCGTTGCGCTGTTAGGTGGTGTCATGTTACTTGTTGTTTGGTAATGCTTAGCAGGCTCTGAAAGTGAGCCAATGGAAATTCTTCAACAAAAATAGAATTAAACAGAATTCATTTTATCTGATGGATGTGGCACAATGACACGTCTAGCTGGAGAGGTAGCTTTCAATGTCCAGTGTTTATGAGTGTTTCTTTCAAACTTTTCAGTTCTGAATGTTGGTCAATCACGTCTCGTTCAATATGCTAAACAATAGCTTACTGGGTGTAATTACAATGCCTCCAAATTCCCCTTCCCCTATGGCGAGTTTCTTGATGGATTTGGAGAAATTGAAAACTGGACCTAAAATTCAACTGAAGGGGGCGCGTCCCCCCAGTCCACCCCCTGGCACCGCCCCTGAATGTTATAAATTAGTTCTGTGCAGTCATGTGACAGCCAATATATCGTATATTTACGTCTGTCAACAGTTGTGTTAGATTATGACCATACAATCAACACTCTCGTAGGAATATCGTTGCATGTATGGTTACCAAATATCACACCATTCAACGACAAAAGAAATGCCTGACCTGTAATTGATCATTACCTGTCTTGCGAAGTCAATTTCAATATATCCGTCAAATGGTCATCACTATGGACACTAAACTGCACCTTGCACGGGCACTTGTCATGTCTAAGGTTTTGCATGTTGCATGCACTTGGTCAATCAAGGCCTCAGATGCAGCTGCCATCAGCGCTTTTGGTCGTGATGTATGGAGGCCTGTCCTTGGAATCAATGGAGAGATTGTGTTTCCAATGAGGCACTGGAAATGCGCATTGGAGGTCGGTGGTGTCTGACTGAAGGGTTGGTGATGGGTCGAAAGTACAGCTGGCTTGGCCACTTTATTTCGCCATCCCTCGTTAATAAGCAGCTTGCCAAACAGCTATTGCCGCACTCCAGGCAGACCAAGGCAGCGCTGGATGGACGGGCTTCGGCGATAGTGTGGCTTACCAGCATCAACCATCATTGAGAATGCAACAGTCTACCACCGCATCCCAATAGCACAATGTCGCCGTCATCCTATGGAATTGCGAAGTCATCTTGGCGGCCAAAGCGTCGAAGATGTATGACGACCGTAGTAGTAGTATGGTCATCAATTAACAAATGTTACCTGTATTTGCTTCTCAAGATAACAAATCTATTGCAACTTACATTAATGATGTCCTATCTTGAATGACCACCTGTGTTAAGAGACCATATACAATTGCCCAATAAAGATTCAAATAATTCACTGGTATTGAGCAACTACCTGTGTGAAGAGACCACTTTCATTGTGAACCCCATGGGTGTCCCTTAAGACAGGTTTAACAGTACGACATTGATTTGCTTGCAGAACTTCAATTTGAAGCCTTATCCAGAGAAGGAGTATGGGAAATTCTTTGAGGGTGACTCATACGTCATACTTAAGGTTGGTCTAGCATACTTACAAAAAAATCGCAAATTTGTTAAACAATTAACTGCATGAGATTGGTAATACATTTTCAACTTACTCTACAGTCTGATGGCATCAACGACAAGAACTTGAATTATCACATCCACTTCTGGCTTGGAAAGAAGACCTCCAAGGTCAGTAGAATACCGCATCACGGCATCAGTTGATATGCATGGTTGATCTGCTTGTTTTGCTTCATAGCACTGATTCCAAATTACATCACTGTGTGGACTTCTACAGACAAAAATTTCCTTTGCCCTCAAGAGCTCAAATTCCCTCCTCGGTTTGAAGCTGCACTTCATTAGAAGAGGGACAGAGCAATTAAGATTGAAGGGCAAAGGCATTTTTTGTTGTTTGTCAGTAGAAATTGACACAATACATCATTTGGAATCAGTGCTATTGGGTAGTCTTGGAATAATATGATCAACATCATCTGAGCTCTACGTCAATCAAACACGGCTAGCGTGCGATGCTCTGTGATGAGTGGTTAGCATAGAATGCAAGAGATCATAATTTTGCAGGATTATAAGCCGAAATACTTACAATGACTTACAATGGTTAGTAGATGTGTGATGCTGTCACTTTGTAGCAATCACTACAGATGACTGCTATCAACAAGAACAAAATAATTGAAACAACGATTAATTGTAAAGTAACATAGATTGTCCTCTACTCAAAGTGGCTGTCCCTCTCCTTCTTAATGCATTTTAGTATGTATGTATGTTAGCGTGGCCGATTCGGCCGTAGCACCATTTAATGGCAGCTTTCAGAGACATTGCGTCGCCAGTTCTCTCGATCTTCTGCTTCGTGAATAGAGCTGGCAGGGGTGACGGTTGTGTTGCGGCGGATATCTGACCACCATGAGAGGACCGGTCTGCCTCTCCTTCCCTTGGGCATGGTGTTAATGACCACCTTGGGAAGGAAGCCATCGAAGTACTTGCATTTTAGTACTTGCCACATAAAAATAGCGCAATTGCTATTTTTAAGCCACAGTTTTTCAAACACGATTTACAAAGTAACACCAACAAAAGACAAGTTGAAGCTGTCGCCATTACAATGGACCCTATTATATCTTTAGCAATGTATCTTGGTTTCTTGCCATAGTGAACAATTTGACTCCATTTCTTTCAGTTTTCGACCAATGTGTTAATGTAGGTATTCTTAAAGTTTAATTTTCTTTTTGTATTCTGATCAGGATGAGGCTGGGACAGCTGCGATGAAGGCAGTTGAGCTTGATGACTACCTAGGAGGTGCTCCCGTACAATATCGCGAGGTAATGCATCTCTCTTATAATCAAACATCAGAGCAAAAAATTAATGAACATCTAACCTCATATTTATCAAATTGAATCGCGATGTTTTTCTGTAGATCCAACAACACGAAAGCAGACAATTTGTATCCTACTTCAAGAAAGGAATAAGGTAAGCTTGAATGCCTTTCAAATTTTAATATAGCTAAATAATATTTCGGCGAAGTTAAACTCAAGCCAAGTGTCGTGCGATCGTACTTGCTACCAATCCCCTGTACTGTATAGTCAACAAGCTGTCAACCATGTCAGCGGTCTTATGGCGTGTCAGTCATGCTGCTGCCTCATAGCAGCACTCCCCATTCCACGCTGACATCTGCGCTTGCAAGGAGTTTGTTCGTTATGCCATCGACAAGGAGCAATAATAGGAGGGAGACAAGCACGAGCGCGATGTCTGAGCTACCGTACCAAACACGAAGATGCAACTTCCTCCCACCCACCTCACATATCAACTGTAGTCTAGTAGTAATATCTCTACTGCTTATCAGTGTGACGGTGCTTGGCGATGGGTTGATGGTGACAGGGTTCCCATGCTAGCAGCGCAACGCATGCCGCATACCTCCCACCGACCAAGCACCAACGCCATGCTCATCTTGGACTGATGAGTTTAATGAAGAAAATAAAGGATTTCTTTCCTGACATAATTTCTATGTAACATGATCCTGTGAGTTTACATTATACATCTTTTAAATGTAAATGACTAACAAAGACTCAAAGTGTGAGACAACAGAAATCTAAAGATGAAGGGAGATCTCAAATAGGGGTAAAAATTCTTGAAGATCTCACATGTTGAATGGTGCAATCGGGGGCAATCATGAAATACGAGCGTACATAGATTAATCAAACTAAAGTTAAATTCACAAGATGTATAACTTGAGCTCACAGGAACTAGATCATATTGTATGTATGTATGTATTTTATTTGTGTCAAAAACTCGTATTCTACTGTGCAAGTCAGTAAAATAACAAGCAACAGTTACCATTAAAGGTACGTTTAACAGAATTCCGAGTCTCTAAAATAATCATTAAATGAAAAATATTACAGAAAATCATCACCTAAAACTGGCTCTTACCACTGCTATAATACAACTGTTTATAAAAACGATTCACGGAGATCAAGCTTGCCTATCTACAATTTAAAAGCTGCCTTACTGGTACGAAGGTTAAAAATGTCCGGGTTTGACTTTGCAATTACATTCAAGGTCTTTCCTGCCAACCGTGCCACCGAATCCTTGCCTCGAAATATTACATTCTGCTTTCAAAAACCTGCAGGCATTACAATAGAATATTGTAGTACGTAAGATCACTGCAGAATTACAACATGGAAGTATTACTTCCACATATTGGGGTCAATTTCGCAAGTTTGCAATGAACTATAGCAAGTGTGCAGTGCAAGAGGTTTAAAATCGCCAGTCTACTTGTTAAAATGTAAGATTTTATGTTCCATTGTACTTACATGAACTTTGCAGCATGTAGTTGATTGCTTTTTTTGCAGATATGCTGAAGGAGGCGTTCAATCTGGATTCAGAACAGTAGAGAAGGTTCATGAGAAGCGATTGTTTCACATCAAAGGCAAAAAACGAACACGCATGTCACAGGTCAGCAAAATGATCACTCAACATGAACAACAACCGCTACGAAATTTGAAAGCTGTATAGAGCCAGTAATTCAATTTTTAATGGGTTGAATATGGTGTTATTTATTAGGTCCCTATGAGTGCTGAGTCACTTAATCACGGCGATGTGTTCATCCTGGAGGACGGACCAAAACTCTATGTGTGGTGTGGCTCTGACAGCAACAAGAGAGAACGAATAAAGGTCTGTGTGATTCCCATTTAATAATTACGTACTGATACAAGATGTCAATCCAATTATTTACTCGTATGCGATTGAACAGGGAATGGAAAATGCCAAAGAAATCAGAGACAGTGAGAGGGCAGGGCGTGGTCACGTCATTGTCGTAGGTAAGTGCAGTTATGGCTGCTCCATCTAGTTAAGATGCTAGTATAATCCACCAAGGATAATTGCATTTCAATATATTCATTTCCAGAGGATGATCCTAACTACAAACCACACTTGGCAAAAGATGGAGCTTTGAAAGAGTTCTATACTGGTTTGGGTGGATTTGGGGCGATCAAATCAGCAGCGGATGCAGGGAATGACCTCGCTTCGGATCGCAGTATGCTTCAAGGTGTTACACTCTACAGGTGAGTGCAAAATGACTACAGCATGCCCCAGATGGATAGTAATGTCTTAACCTATTTGTAGTACATCTACTGATGTATTCAATTGCATGAAAAATTGAAAACAGCTGATGGATACAACATACCTACAACGAACACTAAGCATATGCAAAGCTCTCGTTGGTCCTCTCACCGGTCGCTCGATATACAGTGAAACCTGTGTTAGCAGCCACCTCTATAGTGCAGCCACTTGTGTATACAGGCCATTCTTCATAGCCCCAAAATGACATTTTCTATAGAAATCAAACTGGAAAGAAAGGCCACCTGTCTATAAAGGTCATTTCCTCAGGTCCAGTACTTGACAGTTATAGACAGGTTTCATTGTATTCTCATTCAATAACTGGGTTGTTTGCTAATCCAACGGCAATAGCAGTTAAAGGGAAACCTCGTTAATATCACTATGATTTTCCAGTCAAAAATCGTGATAATAAGCGGATCGTGATGTTAAGCGGGTTAAAATAGTTGATTCTGACAGATCTTGGTTTTCAAAGTGAAGTGATATTAAGCGGGTTGTGATATTAACCGAGGTGATATTAACGGGGTTACACTGTATATGAGACAAACATGGGATCAAGAAATGCCGCCTTAATTAATTACACGGAAGAAGTCGTTGGTGAGAATTTTATCAATCAAATATCAAAAACAACAGCGAAAGAAAATATTCTACAAATCTTCTATTGTCTTCTACAGAAGATAAGATAATCTATATTTCAGTCTATCATGAATTTGACTGCATTATAGGCATATGGCAGTTAACACCCTGACCCATATATAGACAAAGGGGTTGTAATCTCAAACCTATTCCAAGGATAGAAGAGGCAAAGTTTGCCTAATGGAAGAGGAAAATCGAAGTAGTAAATGGTTCATTTGATACAATTGTTGGAAACCGAGATTGAGAAAAGTACAGAAAAACTGGCGCGACGTAGACATCGAACCCACAACCTTTCGATTGCCGGTCCACTGCTCTGCCGTTGAGCTAGACACACCCTCGTTAATCTGCACAACAATCTCCCTTATATATCTGCTGCCGAGTGAGCCTCGTTACATCGTCGTGTACCGGCCATTTGGTACACGACCGCCTTTCAATTTACGAACCACCATGGGTTGCTTTGTAGAGTGTCTAGTGTAAACATACACTCTCCAACAACAATGACTTTGTTGTTTGCCAGCGATTCATTGACAGGTAGCGTCAAAGAGACGTAAGCTGCAGTCTCCATTGATTATCATTTATCATTTCTCCTCAGGGTGTCTGACGCCTCTGGGACAACACGCATGGAAGAAGTTGCCCAAGGGAAGCTGAGCTACAATATGCTAGACAACAAGGTCAACATTATGGCAGCATCGCATATATATATTTTTACAGTCAAACCTGTATTAACGGTCATCTCTTATAGAGCAGTCACCTGTGTATAAAACCACTCTTCATAACCCCAAATTATAATTTCTATAGAAATGAACCTGGCTAGAAAGTTGACCTGTCTATAAAGGTCATTTTTCTCTGGTCCCAGAGTTGACCATTTTAGACAGGTTGTACTGTATGTATATATAGACACAGACCACTGCATTGGAGGCAATTGGACTTGTTTAGTTTCTTGCTGGTGGTTGGTTTATTGCTCTGTGATTTCATGCAGGATGCTTTCATTTTGGACCTGAACGGAACAGAGATCTTCACGTGGATTGGACGACAAGCAACCAAGAATGAGAAACTAGAAACTATGAAGAGGGCCGTCGTAAGTGTCATTGCTAAGAACACAAAAGACTTCATACCCTTGCTTGCCTTCCAGAATCAAGGAGGGAAGATAAAAGCATACTATGTGTGTTAAATTAATTACTCATAGTATCACATATCAAGGATTATTCTGTTTATAATTACCAAATAGCCAACACAAAACTGTTTACGCAGGCAGTAGCAAACTCACATAGATTGGCAGAGTGTATGTTTTAAACATACAAGCAATTAAAATACAAAGTGATTAGAATCTTCAGAGTGACAGATTTTACAAGACGAATCAAGGTACAAATGAAATGAGCTTACTTCATCAAATATTAAGCATTGACAGAATGATATCCAGTATATAACATTAATATATTTGGCGTGTCTCTGAAAGCAAAGAGAAAGAGGCTTGTTTGTATGGAGTGCGCAAAATTGTTTTAATCTACCACTAATAGATAAAACTTACATTCTTATGGCGACTATCTTGCAGTTTGTACTGTCTTTAATGTAACATAAGTTCTAGTTTTATGTACAGCCAAACCTGTCTTAAGTGGCCACCTGTATTGAATGACCACCTGCGAGACTCACAAGAAGTGGTCTCTTAGCACAGGTCGTTGCTTAAGAAACGCTGTCATTCAAAAATGTTGGATTGCGCTTTTATGTAACTTGCTTTACTTAAATGCAATCTGTTATCTAGAAAATAGGACATTTTATTTTTTAGAATTTTCTCAGAACAAAGAAGTATCCAGATTACACCCAGGTCTGCAAAGTACGCGAAAACTCTGAACCAATCTCTTTCAAGCAATGGTTCTCGGATTGGCCAGGANAATATTTCAAAACATTTGCTTTACATTCCTACACCGTGAGTCAGCTCGTAGAGCATCTATGTTTCACATGCTTTTTCACATGGTGTTTGAAATTTCACATGGTTTTTCGCATGGTGCTAACCATTTCACATGGTTTTCACATGGTTTTCACATGGTTTTGGATTCATAGTGTTATAAAAATATGTAAACGTACAAAACCATATGGAACTGTATCATATTCTTTAGCAAGCTACCATAAATACCTTGCGGATATTGATAGGACTATAGTAAAAGGGAACAAAACAGTTGGTCAAGAAATGCTAATCACACACACTTTATAATGGCACGTTCTTTGCCTATACCGTGTCACAATTTCCAAATCGTTTCCTTCAATTTACGATTTCTAATGATGGATTCTCAAGAGTCAACTACTTAATATATTATAATGCCTGCGGTTTCTACCTGACATAGAAGTGTGTTTGCCTAAAAAACAATTCAGTGGAGCAAACATCACTGGAAGCGTGTGAAATCCATGTCAACATTGTGAAAACCTTGGGAAAGTGCCATTTTTGCATGGTTTTCCATTCGTTCACATTGTTTTTCAGAGGGTGTTTCCCATTTCACGTAATTTTCACATATGTTTGGATTCCTAGTACATAACATAACAAGGAAGCAGTCGATGTATGTTTAGTGAACATACCAGCTACCATTTCCCAATGCTATGGCTGAATCATTTCTATCCAATCTTGTAATCAACAGCACATGTTCAGCAACAGAAGTTCGATGCCACGACACTACATCACATGAAGAAAGTCCGAGAGGAACGAGAGTTTGATGATGGCAGCGGGAACGTTAATATTTGGCGCGTTGAGAATATGGAGCTTGTGCAGCAGTCGCCAGAGTTGAGCGGCACTCTCTTTGGTGGTGATTGCTATGTCATGTTGTACACATATCAAGTGAGAGGACGAGAACACTACATCATCTACTACTGGCTGGTAAGACATTGCGCTTGGTCTCTCAAGCTGTCATTATGATGCTTGTCGAATCATTTCAATTCAAGGCATTGTTGACATATCTGACGCTGGTACCAATATGATCTTAGGGTGGAAACAGCTCACAGGATGAACGTGGAGCAGCGGCATTATTGGTTGTTGACATGGATGACAAGATGTCAGGCGCTGCATTGCAGGTCAGTTTAGCCACAAAGCCATCATTTACAGCATAGAATGATCTTGCCATCGCTAAATTACAAGTTACAAGTTGTCTTTTTCTGTCATAGATTCGCATTGTGCAAGGCAAAGAAACGGAACATTTTATGCGAATGTTCAAAGGCAAACTAACCATTTATAAGGTAAGAAGCTTGCCACTTGCAAGTTCCTTCATATCAGAATGGCCCCGAGAGCATCATAATTAATGATGAATTTATTACCCTGTAAAAACGTAGGGAGGCAAAGCGTCTGGATTTAGAGGACACCGCGAGGAATTGCAGAAGACCGGTCAAGCAAGAATGTTCCAAGTTCGAGGAACGTCAGCGACTAGCAACAAAGCTGTAGAGGTGAGTGACAGCCGCCTGAAATTGACTACTCCTTATCGCATAAGATTGGTCAATGATAGATACGTTCTACTATCACTTGTATATTTTTAGGTTGAACCAGCAGCCTTCTCACTCAATTCCAATGACGTGTTTGTTGTATGTACACCAAAAAGCACCTTTTTGTGGTATGGCAAAGGTTGCACCGGGGACGAAAGGGAAATGGCAAAAGAAGTAGCTAAGAACGTTGTCAAGCAGGTCCGCGATGAATTTGATATTATAATGGAAGGGAAAGAAACTGATAAATTCTGGAATGCGATTGGCGGAAAGGGACCATACGCAAGTGGAAAGCACTTTGCTGTAAGTTGTTTTAAATAATATTCAACTTCATGAATGAATTAATGGCGTTGTCTACGATAGTGTTGTTAAATTTTAATTTGATGTCCTTAGATGGAGGTAAACCCCAACCCGCCACGCCTCTTCCACTGCTCAAATGAGACAGGGCGGTTCCTCGTCACTGAGCTCTGCGAATTCTCGCAAGAAGATTTGGAAGAGGATGACGTCATGATCTTGGACATCCACGAAGCAGTGTTTGTCTGGATTGGCAAAGATGCAAACGCCATTGAAAAGAAGGAGGCCATGCAGACTGCGATGGTATGTATGATATCAATATCCTTGGAATATAGAACAGTTGCCATAACAACCACCTACTTTATTGCTCGTATATCTCTGATGGAATGACTTTTGAAATAGAATGGGTCTCGAAAGGCATTTGATTGTTATAAAATCAGTAGAGTATGCCACGTTTCATAAGGATGAGATTTTTTGCTGTGCAAGCTTGCTGTCAATTTTAGTTCGGATGGGCACCTTTATCACGTGACCTGTGTCAAGAGGTCACTTTCGGGTCACGTCGTCATACTCTCTCTGATATAGTTCTATGGCATAATCAAATCTGCGTAAATGTGACCACTGCTTAAGGGGCAGAGAAAAGGTGGTCTCCAAGACAGGAAGTTGCTATATACAAATAGTTTTTTTGCTTGTAAGAGAGGATTGAATGCAGTTCCAAATAATCTTGAATTTTAACAGGAATATGTCAAAACTGATCCAAGCCCTCGAAGTCCAGACGACGTCCAAATCATACGCGTCAATCAGGGCCATGAGCCCCTGCTGTTCACCGGAAACTTCCAAGGATGGGTGCCCGGAGGAAAGAAGGTACTTAGATCCATCACCATGGTGCCATTGCAGCTAAAATTGATACATGTCCCGTGCAAGCACTTTTATATAAACTTATTTCAATGCATAAAAAATTGTGAGCTTGCTTCTCACGACAATCTTGCAACTTGCTTTCAGCCGCCAATAAGTTATGAAGAAATGAAGAACCAGCTGCATAACGAGAACAGTGCAATTTCCATCGTCGAAGAGGTATGTTACATGAATAAGGTGGTTGACAACTGTTGTCCACTACAAATGATGTTGACTACCTTACAGAGACTGCTCTTAGTTATAATTTATATCTCAACGTAGACAAGATTAAATTGTTGCGGCACTCAGTGCAATGTTTTGATGTGCAGCTGTAATGTCATTGTAATTTACTTGATGGCTCTATTTGTTTTGGCGAAGCAAACAGCATTTTGTTATAATCAGCATCCTATATATTTAAGATGACAGCGGTTGCTTGTTAGCACGTTGTTATCTGTCATCAGTAAGAGGGGGGCTTGCTGAGTAGGTAGAGCACCGGGGTCTCAATTGAACGGTCCAGGTTTTGAATTCCGCACAGTCAAACCCACCCTAGTATCTTCCTGTGGGTTGCCGCAATGGGAGCAGAACTAACTTTGCGCAAGGTAACAGGTGTCAGAACCGTAGGCGGGGAACCACCCCTCCTGATATGTCTCCAAGGCGCTTCTGGCTCTATCAGGCTTTAAATCGGAGATAAGCATTGCACGTATAGAGAAGCCACAGTACTCAAGGCAACGCTGGTGACCACCAACTGACTTTATCTTTACCTTACCATCTGTTATTTGATCCGGCAATGCCGTTCAAATGCATGGCGTACATCCACAACAATCCCGACGTGAGTGCTTGACAGGAAACCTATGAAGCTACATTATTACTCGTCACTGATCAGACTAGAAATCACAAAATACTCTACATTGCAATTGATACGATGAGGCTATTTGGCATTGCCTTTCATGTATATATTGCAATGAACATTTTCTGACGCAGGAGCTGAAGAAGTTTGAGATTTCAGCCAAGTACACCTACCAAGAGCTGACATCCACTGAGCTACCAGAAGGAATTGATACCTCCAAGAAAGAGGTGGGACACTTGTGTCAGTCTTCTACAAATTCATGATCTTGCATGCTGGAGATTCTCGTCAATTCTCGTTTCCATGTCTTACAGTGATTTAACACTTTCTATGCAGTATTACCTGAAGCCAGATGAATTTCACAAGTTGTTTGGCATGCCGGTGGCCGATTACGAGAAGATACCAGAATGGAAGCGCAACACGATGAAGAAACAAGCGGGGCTCTTCTAGGCGTGACGATCTGCTGTTGTTAGTCAGCTAATGCTTGACATTGACAGTATGGACGATAGGTCATTGACAGTATGGACGCACGTTCACACACTACAAAGTAGCAACAGACAGCATTGTCAGAGCAATTAGTGTCAGCAATCGATTTCGCTAGCAAACGCAGGGCTTTTGCATGGCATTAACGGCATGGTGTCAGATGCGTGCTGCCCTGTGGTAGGTTTCTATCCACAGGGAGATCAGGTGGTCACTGCGGCATCCTTAGCTGTATTTCAAGTTGTCTTATATGTTAACAATCTTCTCTATTTATCAAAATTTTTATCACTTCTAAAACATCTTTATTTATCACGGTTTATTGTGAACGTTAAACAATCTTGCACGTAATGACTAGAAAATACATTCTCACAAAACATCATTGTCCTCTGTCTAGTACTTGACTGCAGTGTGTCAATTATGATTACTCAAGCGTGATACTCTTACCTTGAATCCATTCATGCAGTGCATGCTTAATGAAATAAATGCTGTAAGCAAAATGTCAAAAATAGAAATCGTACAATGAAACCTCTTTATAACGGTCACCTCTGCTGGGATCTGAATAAAGTGACCTTTATGGACAGGTGGCCTCTCTGTCCAGGTTGATTTCTATAGAAATGACTTCGTCATTACAAATTAAAAGTTGGTTTTAATGGACCAAGCGCAGTCCCAATGCATGACGGGATACACTTGTTTTTAGGCACGTGTGTTTGAGCTGAAATCTACAATTTTGACAGCCAAGGACAATTCCTGAAATTGACCATCATAGAAAAGAGTACGGCTGATTGCGTTACAAACAAAGCAATTTTATGACGTCTTCACTTGTGGCAGAGGTCAACTCACTTATATACCGACATGCAATGGGACTGCGCATGGCGGATTCGTACAATAGTTAGCATTTTAGAACTTTAGCATAGTTTTGCCTTAACCTCATTGTATAAAATAACACATTTCTTATTTATATGTTTAATTCTTTTCAATGTTACCAATAGTATACATTATTCAAAAGACAGTACCCTTTTGATAACCACAGCGATATGACATAGGTAATCTGTTTAAAGAATGGTGTTATTATTATTATTAGAAAGTATCATTTTGGGGTTATGAAGAGTGTTCTTTATACACAGGTGGCTGCTCTACAGAGGTGGCCATTAATACAGGTTTGACTGTATTAGCATTGACTCATTTGAAATGCAATGTATAGTAATTGGAAATGTAAGAATGTTTACATTTAAATGTCTCAGTATATTTTTGATTCACATATCAAGAGCATGTGTTGACAAAACTCAAAGTTTTAAATTTTAAATTTCTTGTGAATGATCGTTCTTTGTGGGAAAGATGGTTAATTCAAGCAGGAAGCATCTGCCATACATTACCAAGCTAACTGTGGCGAGGAACTAATTAATGGAGCCATGCTAAAAACCTCAGAAGAAATCAACCCACTATCCGACTGGAAAATGCAAACAGTGAGAGCTTTTGTTTGCGACATACCCTTCATCAAGAAATCGAAGACAGCTGCATATTCAAACAGATAAGCACACAAGATGAAGGAATAGCAAAATTTGGCAGCATTGGAGCGCAAGAGGCAAGAGTCGTGGTCGTGGCAGACCACGTTCACGTTGGATGGACAGGCAGCAATATCGAAGTAGTGATGAAGCAAGCCGTTCAGCGTCTGCCATTAAACAATGAAGCTACACGTCAAGAACGCCACCATCCTATGACACTGCGCTAGCATTGATGTTTACTATTATCTTTGTAAATATTTGTTAATTCTCTGTTCATGGTCGTCCATTGGCTCTTTAGCCCATGACGTTATTATTATTATTATTATTATGGAGCGCCTAGCTGTACTTTGACGAGCATTGAATTACAAGTACAGTGAAACCTGTCTATTATGGTCACCTTTGAGACCCGAGGAAAATCATCTTTATAGACAGGTGGCCTTTCTGTCCAGGTTGATTTCTATGGAAAATGTCATTTGGGGTTACGAAGAGTGGCCTTTCTAAATAGATAGCTGCTCTATAGAGGTGGCTACTAGTACAGGTTTGACTGCAGTTTTTCCTTACATGATGAAATGGGACAAATTTGCAATTGCATGTTTGAAATTAGTTCAAATAAAATAAGAAATCTAGGTAATGATCGATCAGACTTGATGTCCGGCAGTCCGTTAAAAAACACCCGTGGTGTTTAGCAATCAAGTGAGCTACGACTTCAGAAGAATAGCTTGGGAGCTCAAAATTAGCAGAAAAGCGGCACCGGCTTGTTAAGTTGGTTGAACCAAGGACTGACAATGAATAATCGAAACCAACTAAAGCGTAATTTGTACCAAAATCATATTGCAATTTTAAAATTATATATATACATCAGATGAATTATGATTCTGTGTCTGCTCTCAATTATAGCAGCCACGTAAGAAGTGACACCATTAAAAAATTTCAAACAGAAACTGACGTCTCTCTCGTTCTCTGGAGATGCAGTTTACAAAATAGAAAATTCTTTTCTCTTTAGTGCTTCGTGAAAATAAGGTCTTGTTTCAAGAACAGTATCGTCATTCACAATACTCCGGTTTATCTACAATATTGCATTATAAATTTCTCAATTCAAGTCAGCTCCAAACCCGGTCCATTTGTCAGGCACCATCAAGAAGTAGCGATGCATTGCTTCCGTGAAGCGTGTTCGATAAACAGCCGGAGAGACCACAGTTGGCATCTTTCCCTGGCCGCCCAGAATCCCTGTGGACTTAACGTAGCTTTCCAGTTTCTTGTCCCATGTAAACGTTCGAATATAGTCTAACAAAGAACAAAAAAAAACACTTTGACAAGATACTGATCGGAAGCACAACATACAAATATTGGAAAGCTGCACAGTACATGCAGAAACATGATACAGTCGAACTTGCTTAATATCTCGCCTTTCGTGCAGACCAAAAGTGGGATATAAAGCGAGGTGGGATATTAACCGGACTAAGCATAAACAAGCATTTCCTTTGTTTTAACATAGCGTTATAAACATTTCAGCAGCAGCAAAGAAGAACATCTCAGTTAACAACAATTGATGGAGATTAGCATTAGTTTTAACACTAACAGTAAGACATCCTTAAAACGGGACAGTAACTGAGTTTTGCAAGAATTTTGGAAGAAAGTAGCTGGATATTAAGCGAGATGGGATATTATCCGAGAGGATATAAATCAAAGTAAGAATATGAGAGTTTGTACAGCAGCTAGGAAAGTGGAAATTGGCTTTGTGGGATATTAAGCGAGATGGGATATCAAGCGAGATGGGATATTAAGCGAGTTCGACTGTATCACAAAGTTCAACGGAAACAGCAGAAGTCAACTTGTAATAATCAAAGAAAAGCTTCAATCAAACAGCAAGCTCGAGATTTTGAGGGAAAAACATGAACGAAATGTGGTCAATTGCAACATAAAACAAATATTTTCCATTGACTGCCCGCATCCTATAACTTACCGATAATCCCAACAACCAGTTCAGAATTTGCTTCGTCAATTCCAACAAGCAACGAGTAGTCCATGACGAGATATCGTGCCAGGAACTCAGTGTCATTGTGGATTGCTTTGGAGAGAATGGCTTTGGAATGTGGGCGAATGAACAAAGGAGACTCAGAGATCACTAAACGGCAAAGAAGAACAGACAAAAAATTCACACTGTAACATCAGAAATGAAATTGAAATGACACGCGAAGAATCTCAAGAGGACGGCATTGTATTTGGAGCTTAAAATCTTTTCAAGTTTACAACAATTCCTTGAAATAAAACCAATAATAGACCTACTATATTATATGATGCTGCTGGCAATGCTCCATGTTCGACAGAAAACACGCTTTCAATGAAGTAGCAACTCTGTGGGCTCAGCCTATGGTTGGTCACAATATCGAGTGCTGGGTGACATCAGCCAAGAATTGAACACGATCAGAGCACAAAGGAGCCACATTTATGGGACAGTTTACGAGACATTCATGACAGGCTTTTAAAAAGCATAATAGCATTGATTATTGAGCAGATTCTGACGACAAGGTAGTCACATATTTCAAAATAAAATAAAGAGTACAAGGCTTACAAATTTTTCAACGCAGATTGTGAGCTCAGCAGCGATCACATCTTCCATTGTAAATACTCACTTTCCAAGAAGTTCTCATCCATCAAAACATCTTCTTTTCCAGAAGTGTGAACATAGCGGCTGCGAACGGACCCCTTGAGATCAAAAATCTGAAGAAAAAACAAAATACTTATTGCACATACAGTCAAACCTGTATTAGCAGCCACCTGTGCATAAAGGCCACTCTTTGTAAATGCAAAATGACACTTTCTATAGAAATCAACCTGGACAGAAAGGCCACCTGTCCATAAGGTCATTTTTTCAGGTCCCAGAGACGACTGTTATAGACAGGTTTCACTATATATGAAAAAGCATGTGGTGGGATATAAACTACAAATTGCGGGCCAGGCGTAAAACGTAAACATCACAAATTAAACCAAAGTTTAACCTGTCCAATGTCTTAAATACGGTGGCTAGTGTACCTTGTTGACTTTCCGCTTGTAAAATAGGTTCTCCATGACGAGGACATCCTGTCGCATTGTGGTGTTGGTATGAGTGTTCTTGAAGCCAATTCTATACACGCCAAGCAGCTTGGCAAACACCGTCGGACGCTAGCAGGCAATTGGAGTGCGAGAAAGGTCATAAGATGAATGAAGCATCAACCCGCTTCAATACATTCCTAACTCAACGTGAAGGACAGGCTTCTCACCTTTTCAGTAATAGCACCAGTCACATATTGGAAATAGTACGGAGCAAATTCAATGAATGATTGTAGCTCAAGACGCGACATCTGCTTCATCACAAACCGATCATCTGCAGACGACCAAAGACATTAAACCAACATGGATCGACAAGAGAAAATTTTGTGTTTTGCCAGATCAAAAGCAGCACATGAAAGCTATTTGCATTCACTCGGAGTCATAGGTAACAATAGCAATTGTCACATCAACAATACTCAGTAATTACGGTACAGTCACAGGTGTATTAGCGACCACCTGTATAGAGTAGCGACCACCTGCATAGAGTCGCAACCTGTGTATAAAGGCCACCTGTCTATAAAGGTCATTTCCTCAGGTTCCAAAGGTGACCATTATAGATAGGTTTCATTGTAGATCAATTGCACTCCGTTATAACTTTATCAGAAAGGTGAACATCGATAAAAGAGAACCAACGAATACATATTTCACAAAGTGAAAGAATAAAACCCAACTAATCTGCATGAAAGGAGACGTACCGAGGCTCTTGGAGAATGATGATCCGGACTTCCCTCCTCGCGCTCTCCACAGCACACATCGTGAAAGTGACTGGAGATACCTGCATCACGCATAGAGACAGGAGAAACAGTGAAAAACACAGTGACATGTAGCCAATAAGAATGATGTTTCAGTTTGTGGCAATAGCTTTACCTTTCTTCACCCTCTGGAAAGATCAGCTCTCTCAGTTGCTTGAATTGATCCGCAAAGTACACGCTACAGTAGAACTTTGAGGATCGGTCGTGAAACTCTGCAAAACAAAGAACGGTATGTGATTCTAATATGATAATAAGATGAAGCAGTCACTAATGCATAACATATATAGCTAATTGTATCTACTGGTAGCTCATGAGTGAAATAATCAACTGAGTTTGCATGTGTTGTTCATGTATTGTCGAAGGCCCTAAGGGAGGGAAGTGTTGTAGACCTAATGGGTGTTGGAAACTAAGATTTTTCATCAGAGAAAAACTAAGGCATGCTGTTGAAGTCGAACCCACAATCTCTGGATTGCCGGTCCATTGCTCCATAGTTGAGTTAGATGAACTCCCAATGGTCTGCACAACCAATTTCCCTTTATATCCATGAATGAGCCTTGTTATGACGTCTTGTACCAGCCTTGGTAACACAACCACCTATTCTTTTACGTACTACTATGAGTTGCTTTGTAGAGCGTCAGTGTAAATCATACACTCTCCAACAACGAGACTACATGCTTGGAATGAAGAGTTGATTGACGTAAGTCCAGAAGTACATTTATACGGTGAAACCTGGCTATAATGGTCACCTTTGGGATCTGAGAAAAATGACCTTAGAAAAGTGGCATTTTGGGGTTATGAAAAGTGGTCTTTATACACAGGTGGCTGCTCTATAGAGGTGTCCGCTAATACAGGTTTAACTGTAGTACTGAATTGATTATCACTCTAATATCCGATGTGTTTATGATATTTTATTGTTCCTCACAACAAGACGTACTTCCAGAGATATACGACAAGGCAATGATTAAACTTTCTAACAATCAAAATTTTGATTCATAACCATTAATCAAGACACAACCAAAAACTGTTGCTAAATAACATCACAGTTTCATCACTCAATCGCTGCTCTTCAATTTCTAGCTGTTTCATAAATCCAAAAGGAAACTCACGCAGTTTAATGTGGTAGTCCATCAGAGGCTTGTTCTTCGATGCGAGTTCATCTTTCTTCTTTTCATCTGAAAGATAGATTATTCTTTCTAAATACATTCTATATATAACTTGCAGAGATATGTTCAAGGAGCAATGTAGGTGTAAACAGTTTTCATCAGAAACGCGTGCAAGGGCTTCAATAGCAAGCTAAAACATATCCAATAATTAGGAAAAACTTCAACTGAGAACGTCAATTTTTTTGTTACACAAGCAAATCTTGAAAATTTGCTCCACGTTTGTCCTTGCCATAGAACTTTGACTGTGGACGCTATTACTCTGCAGCAAACAACAGTGTCTCTCGACGTTTACCACTCAGCATTTGTTGTTTCAGCATTGCCCGATGATGTCTGCTACGTTACCCATAATCTCGTTGAATATTAAAATCCGACTACAAAGCACTGCGACGTAAATAATACCTCAGTAGCTGCCTGCCATGAGTTTGGTCTCTTAGCACAGGTGGTCTCTTAGCACAGGTTGTTGCTGAAGGATAAAGTGGGCTGTATGTCGCTATGTTTGAAGGTTCTATAGGGAATGATGCTGGAGAATTTTGTACATCGACTGTTTTAACATGTCGCTGTAATACAAAAGTAACCAGTAGCACGGCTTTGCATTGTTCATCGAGACACCCCACAGAAGAGCAACACCGTAAAAAGAAGGACCTGATTAGCTGTGAAAACAGCTTTAGCATGACACTATTGCCTTACCTAAGTAGAATGATATGAATAGAATATATACGAGCAACGGGACATTCTACCTTTGTAGCCAGAACCATAGCTTTTTGAGTCATCACGATCGGCAAGAGAGTCCTCGATAGAACGAGTCTCTTGATCAGCGTCGTCTTGCATTGACTGGTTATCAAGTGAACTACCGATTGATGCCGTGATGGATTGCGTTCCTTCTAGCGTTCTCGTCAACGAATTTGCCCTGTGCACGTGAAGAGGGTCCAAGATTGGAGTCTTGGAACCTACAGATAGCACAAATGACAATATGATATCATGGTGTAACAGTCAGTGAGTGCAAGACTCATCTAACACAGATTGATTCAATGCCCATCGATGTTCTTCGCTCAGTTAACAGCTATATTATAGTGAAACCTGTCTAAAATGGTCACCTCTGGGACCTGAGAAAAATGACCTTTGCAGACAAGTGGCCTTTCTGCGCAGGTAAATTTCTACAGAAAATGTCATTTTTGGGTTATGAAGAGTGGCCTTTATACAAAGGTGGCTGCTCTGTAGAGGTGCCCGCTAATACCGGGTGGATTGTATTGCCTAGCTTGTTGAGGAGAAATGCTAACCAACACACATGCTATTAGTAGATAGATTTCAAACAGTAGTCATCTGTTGGCAAGGATGTCATTAACCAAACGACATTCATGCTCACCTTTGAGTGGCTTCACTTCACTAGGAAGCTCAGATAACTCGCGAAGGGATGTGAGATTTGGTATACTCCCACTGCCAGTCCACGACCTTGGACGCGCCTGAGCATTGACAGCATTTTTCCGTCTGATGACAGCAGATTCGATGCTAAGAAGAACAGACAACAGATGTCTTAGGCCCCGTTTACACGATACCGTTTTGCCTCCGTATCGTTTTCATGCCGCGTCGTGTAAACAAAATGCCTATCCTGTGCGAAAAGCAAAACGGTACGGAGGCAAAACGCTGTCATGCAAACGAAACGAAAACGGTATCATTTTCGTCCCGGATAGCAGAAATGGAAACGGGACGAAAAGCGAAACGGTATCGTGTAAACGAGGCCTTATATTCACAAGATATAGCGGTATAGGATTTAGGATATAAACGTTCTTTACACAATCATAATCAGGGCTCTCCGAATTGACAACAAGGTAACACGATAGACATGTTGATAATCACAACGACATACTGCCAATATAACAAGCACCTCATTGGTGAAACAGGAACTGCGCAATCACTTTAACCCTTGTCCTGCTATTGACGGGTATACACGTTTTCAAACAGGTCAAAAGTAGCAACACATAGCCAATCAGATAGTTAGTCCTTAGCAAGCAACCAATCAGCAATTGGTGAAGTGCCAGTTACAAGTAATGGATTGACTAATTTAGTTTTGTAGTTCGCTACAACTTGTCGTTACATTCTCCCAAAAGTAGCTAACTACTTTTCACTTGATTAATTTTAGTCCCAACTTGTGACTAGTAAGCAAGGTCTTTCGGTCTGTTATCATTTCAAACTCTAAAGTATATATACTGTTCTTTACTACATCTGACTCACTTCGCTCCATCCAAGGGCAATGTGGCATTTGTGCGCCTCTTTGGAACAGGACTCTGCGTTTGAAGTCGTAGCGATATGCTTGCGTCGACCGGATCCTTGGCACACATGAAATCAACAATGCCTTGCAATTGCACTTCGTAATCCTTCATACTAAATAAAAACACCAACATTTAACACACAAAAGGAAAATTACCAGCTAACTATCGAATTCTATAAACGATTCAATAAAGTTGAATTTAATAAATCAGATTTGATCGTACAGATATCCATTATTGATTATACAATCATTGGCAGAGCAACAGTGCATCTATCCCTTCGCGACTCTCAATCGATCCCTCTACAGTTGACATCTAATTATCATTCTGGTCATAATGTATAGCAGTCACGTCAATGCATCAAGCAGGGGATATTAACCAAGGTAAAGCATGACTGCCAATAAAATCAACATTGTGTACAGCGTACAAAACCACCTAGTAAAAGTACCAATTTGGTTGCATCAAGCACCCGGTATGATGAAACGAGGTGATCATGACCAAGAGGACTCATTCTACTAAGAACAGGAACCATGTGAAATCCATGTGAAAATCATGTGAAATACTGTGTGAAAAGTGCCCTTTCACATGGTTTTTCATTCTGTTTTCTAAATTACATGGTTTGCACATGGCTTTTCACAGGATGTTTGTTATTTTACATGGTTTTACAGAAAAGGTTTCCCATTTCAAATGGTTTTCAAATGCTTTTCACACGTTTTGGATTCACAGTGTTTTGATACCACAAATAACATTGCGGCTTTACTAAAGAGTGACCTATTTAGGCTATCTGATGCAAATTAAATGAAAAGTTTTAAACTGTTGTATGCATTTAACATGCCATATGGAAGACGAAGATGGAGGCATGTATTTTAACATGTATTTCATAGGCAGGCTGCTGGTCCCATGACAGGGAGAGATGGCAGAGTTCCAAGGAGTATATATGGTGGTTGGTGCCAGAGCATTATGTTGTGAGACACAGTGTAGAATACAGGACAGACAGAGCTGTTGAAACGATGAAGTACAGGCGGAAAGGGAATGATTGCAAGATGTCATGGCTACATATTCTTACAATCACATGACTGTTTTGAATAGTGTGATAAATGGAATCGTTACGTCATGAACTTTATTTAATCTGAGTTATAGTATAATGATTTGCTTATCTTACATGATTTTGCCTTAGTGAAGCACCTTTGTGAATAGTACAATAGCAAGGTTTGCGAGAATAAACGTTACGTCATTGCGAGATTTGTAAACGAAGCGAAATATATTTAGATGTTACGCTGTGTACTTAAAATAGAACTACATATGTAATCAACTTTTGCATGTAGTAAAACTGTATAAATAAGCTGTAGTTTACTGTAAGATTATGTTCAAAGTAACAGTCGATGCCGTTGCAACAAGAAGTGACTCGCGACAGTCGATGCCGTTACGAAAGAAGAAGAAGCCGTCGTTGGGAGAAATCACCGATGTAAGAACTTCGTTTCAGTGATTCTCTTCATAGTTAAATCATTATCTTGTATGTTGCTATTTACACTTTTGTATGTTTTATCTTCGATTTAGTGAATTGTAAACAAATATTTGAAATCCAGTCGTATTCCAACGACCTCAATTTGTCGCGTTATCGTCGTTTGCTACAATGACTACACAATGACGATGTTCCGTCTACTCATGGCTACGCGTCAGTCATTAAAAGTTTTACTGTCACATTATAGCTGACTTCAATATCCAGAGTTCAAGTCCCGGATCCCACTACCAAGGGCCGTTTAGGCGGGGGTGGGGCTTTGCTTCTCACATATTCTCCAAATTAAATATCCGCCCCCCCACTTTTGTGATTTACAAAACATCACTGGTCACTACAGTCACAGGAGCCACAAAGAAATGTGGTAAAAGAAAACATTTTTCCCCAAAAAGTAAGCTCAAAAACTTCCCTCACAATATGGTTGACATCAATCCAGAGTTTGCAGTATCTATCAGCAAAAGAATCCCGCTCAGACGAGGTCATTACATTGTATACATTAGCTAACATCAACACAACATGGCAGTGTGTGTACCTCAAAGCGTAAGCAATGATTGATGTTGGTTCTTTTTCATTGATGACAATGGCAATGTTTGTTGCACCGGGTGACATGTAATGCTCATGGGGCGAGCTGAAAATGAAGCGTAAACGCCAGAATTCAAATGATAAAAACATCATCACCTAACAATATAGACACATGTCTAAGAAACGTTGTAAAATTTGTACATAGTCAGGTTCTCAAGGCGCACATGGTTGGCTCTTGTGATCAGGCTGGTAGACTAATGTACACGTTTTCGAAACAAGTCAAAAGTAGCAAACCACAGCCAATCAGATAGTTAGTCCTTAGCAAGCAACCAATCAGCAATTGGTGAAGCGACTTCAAGTCTTCATTTAAATAGTTATACGAGCAGGACAAGGGTTAATAGCTTTGTTACAGTTGGTTTTATTTTTATGGCTGTGTTGTTGTTTGTTCATCAATGTTGTTTAAAGAGCAGAAAGTATTTGTTGGTTTAGTTCAATAGTGAGAATAAGCACACAGGTGTGCACAGAGTAAAAAGAAGCCATCCTGCAAGAAGTGGTGTTGTCGTCTTGTTGTTGGTGCCGAGTTGAAAACATACAGTCCTCAAGAAAATCATAAGAATTCGATGTACACATTGTACACATGCATTTGTGGCTCCACAGGTTCCACTTACAAGGGCATTGGTATAGGTTGAAAATTGGATGATGGCAGCAGATGCGAAATGATCTTCTTCATCTTTTCACTGCCGCCACGCTTGCCAGCTGCCACGCCTTCAACGAAAACCATATCGCATGAGCGTAAATTCAACAACAACAACATACAGTGATAATGATATCATCAATAATCGTTTTCATGACAATCGAAGTGTCATCAACCTTCAGTTGTCGCTAGAAGTCGACTGGAGTCCACATCATCCTTGATATCTAAAAAGACAAAACAAAGCACAATATTTCTCCATTTTTATAACAAAACCTTGAAGCACTGTCTGGTAAAATAAATAAAGATCATAACACAGGAGCCAATTACACAAAAAAGCATCTGAAATCAATGAATGAGGGACAACGAATCGGTACCTAGAACAGCATCTATGTCAAGTGGTGACGTCACATCATTACATCTCAAATTTTCAGCCTGAGTTGGTCAACAAAATGTTCCTTCATAGCACAAACACAGCAACCACCAGTATGCAGTAGCTTCGTTACTTTAAGGAACTTTGTCCTAACAGTACACCAAGTATATTTAATTATTTATATCATACTGACTTTTGAGGGAAAATGAGCTTCAGCGTTTTGAAAGAAAAGACGTGCTTACCCAAGGATCTTTGGGATCTGTTGGCGGTCGAAAACTGCTGTGCACGACCCAGTGACATAGCTAAAACAAACAACAATGTTTGTTAACGACGAAAACAACAAACAACACATTAGAAGCACAAACATGAGCTCAACATGGCTACCAACGGTCATTGCACAGAGACAGATCTACACTGTTGACATCATTTTACCTTTCTTCGAAGTATCAGCAATTGGAACATCACTAGATGTCCTTCCACTGCCAGAATTCTCGCCAAGAGACAATCGACGGGGTTTTTCACGAGATGGAACTTGGGTCTGGCCACTTCCAAGTGCCACGTCAGACAATGGCGCAGTTTGCCCTGTTGATGTCTGCTCAACGTGTTCACCATTTCCACCTGACTGACTATCGCCAGCGTCCTGATCAGTCACCTATCAAGTGAACAATGAACAATGATCGCTATAGCCGTAACGCATCAAATTCCATAAAACGTCTACAGGTAGACATGGCTGATGATGTTCCTTTGGAAAATGGAAAAACTCTTACAGTCGTGGAGGGAGAAATTTTTCAATTTTTTTCTTCATCTATTCAGATCGTGGGAAAATCGGTCGCCCCCCGCTGTGATCGTGAGAATCACACACTAGTGTGTCACACGTGACTCCTTGATGACGTCATGGTGAAGTAGATTTGCGCCGAACTGTGCTTACGCAACTGTGCTTAGTTTTGGTTTTATACTAGACTTCCTTATATCATTAAATTTGAACGTGGTTACATTGTCTGATAATTGCGCATGCGTTGTAACTGCTGCGATAGTTGTTCATGCCTTGAGTTTGAAAAGCCTTTACTTTGCTGTAGTTGTTGCTCGAGTTTCGTTTTGCTTAAAGTCGATCGAAATGTATGGTTCTACGGACCCCTTGCGCGATTTAAAGAATAATTATTCAATTCAACTAGTTTATGAATAGCGGATATGAATAGTGGTTCGATCATGGTTCGGCAATTGTTCGCTGTTCTCAGCTTAGTTGGTTGATTTTGAAGATCATGATGGCTTAGAAATGTTGATCGGACAGAAAGAGTTTGTTGTTATTGTGCAGTTTGTGCTTAGGCACTGGGGGAAGCTGAGGAAGCTGTGAAGTGTCACCTTGGCTGATTTCGTTTGCGCCTAGGCATTGGAGGAAGCTGTGAAATGTCACCTCGGTGGATTTCGCTTTTGGGTCATTCACAAAGATATCACAGCTGTGATCCTGTGAGTGTGAACCCAACCAAGTTGCGATTGTTGAACAGGAGCTAACCCCCGTCTTTGGCGTGACTTGTGAATGGTGAGCACATCTGGTGAATGAATTACTCACACTTCTTTTGTTTTCGTAAAGTGGGATTTGATCCGAACAATAGCAGTTGAAAGCAGTTGAATGCTGCTCGCGTTGCTCGTGTCAANGTAGTTGTTGCTCGAGTTTCGTTTTGCTTGAAGTCAATCGAAATGTATGGTTCTACGGACCCCTTGCGCGATTTAAAGAATAATTATTCAATTCAACTAGTTTATGAATAGCGGAAGCACCTGAGCAGTCGTGATGTCTAATTGTCTATCATTGTGTTGCACGATTGAACCTCGTATTGTGGTCGATGCAACGTGGTTCGATCATGGTTCGGCAATTGTTCGCTGTTCTCAGCTTAGTTGGTTGATTTTGAAGATCATGATGGCTTAGAAATGTTGATCGGACAGAAAGAGTTTGTTGTTATTCTGCATGCGCTTAGGCACTGGAGGAAGCTGAGGAAGCTGTGAAGTGTCACCTTGCCTGATTTCGTTTGCGCCTAGGCATTGGAGGAAGCTGTGAAATGTCACCTCGGTGGATTTCGCTTTTGGGTCATTCACAAAAATATCACAGCTGTGATCCTGTGAGTGTGAACCCAACCAAGTTGCAATTGTTGAACAGGAGCTAACCCCCGTCCTTGGCGTGACTTGTGAATGGTGAGCACATCTGGTGAATGAATTACTCACACTTCTTTTGTTTTCGTAAAGTGGGATTTGATCCGAACAATAGCAGTTGAAAGCAGTTGAATGCTGCTCGCGTTGCTTGTGCCAAAGACCTATTCATCCTAAGGTCCTATTCATCAAGAGGAGCTTGTTCTTGGAAGCTGTCAAAACTGTCAAAACAAATCACTTGAAACGCTCTGGCCACACAATTTTAAGGCTGTTTTAGCAGAAATATTGGTTTTTAATAGAGTTACGGCCAAATATTGCCAGAATTCTTTTTATCAGTTGCTGAAGCCTATCGTAGTAAAGGTTTTGACAAAGTTTAACAGGAATCGGGATTGATACAGTATATTATTTTATGTTTCATCTTTGAAGATTTCGAAAATCCGTATAAATTGAGTTTACTTTGAATTCAAAAAACTTACATCATTGTCTGCGCTGATTATTTTACCGTTTTGTTGATACCAAATGTGTCTGATTGGAGCCAACAACCAAAACGAGCTGGAATCTTTCACTACTATTTTTTCAATTTATAGGTGTTAATCAATTTGTTAAAATAAGCTTAATATTTCAAAACATTTGCTTTACATTCCTACACCGTGAGTCAGCTCCTAGAGCATCTATGTTTCTGAATTCAAATTGCCTACAACGTTTTATGATATACAGCATGCACTGCATGAAAATCACAAAGAGGGCCATTATTAGCAGTTTCTATTTTACAATAAGCAGGATATTGAAACGACAACACTAAGCAAGACAAAAACCTCACCTGAATTTCAAAAGGATCATCTCTCTCCATATCCTTCCTGTCCTCTTTGCACACTTCCTCTGCAAGTTGCCGCAGCTCTTCAACGGCATGGTACGAGAAGAAAGCACCATCTACAGAACCAGAACGCTGTTGACCATCTTTTGAAAAGTTGGGGCCTTCATTAACATCGATAAATGGAGACCCAGGTGTGACGGGACTGTCAACAAATCCGTCAGTATCCTTCGCTTTGCTGATGCACATAATGGGAGCGGATGATAGCCTTCGATGCCCTAGCTGTTTCTTAGGTGAAGATGGCGTTGCTCCTAACACAAGAGGCTTTGCTGTCGGTTCTGGTGTGATACTACGACTCTTGATAAGACTAGAGTGCCGTGGTGATGGTGCACTTTGCAGCCTTGCTGATCTCCTGGCTACAGATTCATCTTTCGGTGACACTCTCAGAGGAGCAACAACCTTCAAGTCCTCTAGAAGAACCTTCATTCTTTCCATGGGATCTTCAAGGTCAATGCTGCTCGTGTCTGATTCAAAATTATCACTCTCGCCAGATGAATGGGCGTCGCTAGCAGAAGCCTGTCGCCTCATCTCAAAGTCAACCGCTGACTCGCCCAGCTGAATGTCGTTAGTTCCATCGTTATCAGAAGAAACACTAGCACCAGCTTCATCGGCGG
>OFHS01000429.1:0-20289 GCA_900245855.1 Calvadosia cruxmelitensis
GCGATTGGTTTTATTAAATGGCGGGTTTTATTAACCGCGGTTTTATTAAGCGGCGACCACTGTATTGACAATAAACTAATGTTGGTTGTGTGATTTGTTTATAACCACGGCTTTGTGTAATGTGTATACGTGACAGCCTTACAGGATGCTTCCTTTGAGTAAAAAAGGAGTTAATTGGATTACACTTTATCATGATTATGTCAAAGGACTCTTGCAGCATAAACTTCTAAAAAAAGCCGAAATGTGGCAATGTAACTAAAGAACATCATTTAGTTCCAACTCAGCTCATTCAGTGAAAGTAACTAAACGCGGAAAGACCTATGACCTTATGCATGGAACGGGATTAAAGCATAGTCCAGGACTAAATCTCAAGTCTCATATACAGATTTTAGCAATTTAGTCAAGACTGCATGATTGGTTTCGGACTACGCTTTAGTCCCGGTCCATGAATCTAGCATTACACAATGTACGGAAACAAAGGCTTGACTTGATAACTGTAATATGAAATCAAACTTGGGTAAATTATGCGATCGATTTCAAATTTGGAAATAGTGGCAGCTTACCATCTACAAATGTTCTTTTGACTGGTTTTTCTCTCATCCAATCAACTCCCCTGTATGCAAAAGTGTTACCGGTACTCATTCATTACATTCGACATTTTAGGTCAAGCTCGGATTGATGGAGCATTCTGCTCTTACACCAAAGAAGAAAGCAAGTTGTTTCTTCGTAGTGCTTACGAAGAAGGAATACGAAACATTGAGATGGAGTCACTTGTATTTGCATCGATGTGCAATCGTGCAGGTATTAAAGCAGCAGTCATGTGCGTCGTTCTCGTCAATCGATTTGAGGATGATCAAGTTCATCTTGGCAAGGAACAGTTGCAAGAGTTTCAAATGAGACCCATGGACTTACTTCTGCGTTACGTGAAGAAGCACACTTCCTCCAAGAAGACAGGCAATGCATGACAGCTTAATATAACAAATTTGAATTGAATTTCTAAACAAATCAATCGCATGCTTTTATTTAACAAAGTCGCTACTTCATCATCATAGATAACTAATTTATTTATTCGTTCTCATGATACGTCTGTTAAGTAATTAACGGCCCCTTATTCTCTACATGTATTGTATACCTAATTTATTGCTGTTGGAGTAAACTGTAAGGGACATTGAATTGATATTATTTCTGTTGTCACTAATGTGGAGTGAGACGGGATCTGAATAAAAAGCATGAACGTGTTGACAACTCTAGTGTCCTTATTGTAAACTGTGCCTTTTTATTCTGGATCAATTATTTGCAGAGTTCAATTACAGTGAAAACTTTCTATAATGGTCACCTTTGGGACCTGAGGAAAATGACCTTCATAGGCCGGTGGCCTTTCTGTTCAGGTTGATTTCTATAGGAAGTGTTATTTTGAGGTTATGAAGAGCGGCCATTATACACAGGCGGCTGCTCTACAGAGGTGGCCACTAATACAGGTTTGACTATATTGGTAGGCTATAAAAGCTGCTTTCCAATGTGTCGGTTCCTCTGTGTTTCTCTTCGATGTGGGAAAAATGTACTGAAAGATTCTTTAAAATTGCTGAAAAGAGCCTACAATGGAACCTGTCTATAGCGGTCACCTCCGGCACCTGAGAAAAATGACCTTTATAGACAGGTGGCCTTTCTGTCCAGGTTGATTTATACGGAAAGTGTCATTGTTAGGGTTACGAAGAGTGGCCATTATACACAGGTGGATGCTCTATAGAGGTGGCCGCTAATACAGGTTTGACTGTACCTGCTTTCAACAGTGCTGAAAATTCAGCATCTGTGTTTTAACAATTTCTGTTGAATTTCTAATGACCTGAAAGTGTTGAGGCGTTACTTGCCCACCTGGTGCGAAGTGAACAGCCAACAGAGTTTTGAACACAGAACTATGTGAAAATCACATTTATGATAAATTGGTAAAGGTCAGTATGACGGTATGACAAAATGGATGATGCAACTCCACAACATCAGTAGACCATCCCACTATCAATATGAAATGACACTTACTAATGACGAGGTGTCAACGCTTGCATCAAGAAAGACACGTCTAAACTTATTATTTATCTCATTGCAAAGTTGATATGCCTTTGAAATAAATTTATATCTGTGTAACCTTAAATTACACTGACGACCAGAAGGTCACGGGTTTGAATCTCAGCAGACCTCACCCAGCCTTTCATCCCTCCGCGGGTCGTCAAACTGGGCAGCACAATGCGACTTGGATGGCGAAGTCCTTGCGACTTGGGTAGCACAAGTCTTTGCTATGTATTCAAGGTACCCCTGGCTCAAACGCTAAAAGAAACGGAGATGAGCACCGCACCGCAAAGCGAATGAGCATCGGGTGACGCTGGACTGACCGGGGCACGGGACATTACATTACTTTAATACTCAAATAAAGATGATGACAATGATGATGATGATGATTTATGTTTATTGTTTTCTATTTGTAAGTTGTTTTCTCATGCCTTCTTCAGAAATATTCGAAAATTCAAATACATGCAAAACTAACAACACAGACTAGCTACGACGCAAGCAAACTACACATTCGTGATTTTACACCATTGTGTGTGGCATTCATTTATTGCGTTGACCAAACTAAAAGCAACATATGTCTACTATAGACCCAATACAGATCTTTCAACGGATCAAATATAACTACAAATCTAAACTGGTATCAAATAACTTAAGGAATATAATTGCACAATGCGGTGGGTTATTACACTATGTGTAATGACATTAAATTAATTAATCCGCTTGCCAGTTCCCATATCCGTGGTACTAACGATGCATGATGCATACAAGTATATATGATGTCATTACTTGAATGAATTCCATACTCTGTTGTTGATCAGTCGCTCCTGGCCAGCCCGAGGATTGATAAGATGTAAATGAACATTGTGACAATGTCGATGTACAAATTCAAAGCTGCAAAGATGTACTCTTCTGGAGAGATAGCATAAGCTTTTCCGCCTCCGAGCATGATTTGTGTATCGTAAACCAAGAACTAGAAAAAATATAAACAAACTGTTATGTATCGGTGTGATCTAGCGGCTAGTACTTTTGCCTGTCAATCAGACGTCCCGGGTTCGATTCTTGACCCAGCCGACACATATTTTCGTTACACCTTTTGTGGTTTCAATTGTTGAGGGCCCCGAGAGAGACAAGCCATTGTCCTATTGGGCTACCCTCATCAAACAAAATGACATTTACAGTTACATTGCCATCTCCACCACTATCTGTTGCTTACAAGCACAACCTGACACAATGAATGAACAATCAACTTACAAAAGATCTAGGTTTACATTTTGCAGTGGGGCTAAGTTTCAGAGAAAAAAGCACATGCGTACGAGTGACTCTTATGGAGATATCACATGATGGAAACTTTTTTGCAAAGAAAGCTGGTACCATGTTAATAGAAATGGGTTTCATTCTAGCGTACATCGGCATTTGAGAATGATTAGAAATCAAGACAAAACAATTGTAGCTGATGTCAATTTCAAACGGCCCTTAGGATCGAATCATATGTTGTTTGTCAAGCAGGATTTCGAAACAAAAAGTTAGGTTTTCTCTGATTCGTTGACCTCGTTTGATCGACACTTTTGACGGAAAAATTGAAGAATTGTTCTTGAATCAGAAACATGAAATAATAATTATTAACTAGTGGACGAAATAGTTTGTGTGGTGTTTGATAAAAGGTTTACCGCAAATAGTTGAATGAGTCTGTAATAATTTATGCACTTCTCAGCAAAATGACCCCCATGATGTACTCACCACAGCAAAGAGAAGAGCTCCAACACAAGAGTAAACCAGCATGAGAATCTGAGAAAACAAAAAATCAGTAAACAGTCTTACAAATTCCAATAAATATTTCCATACCTGCACCAAAATGAGTGAATGTGACATGTCCAACAGGTGGCATATAAATGATGTAATCTCAATATTGATCCATTAACATGGTGTTTCCCATCACCCGTCATCATGTCAACAACACTTCATGCAGGACGTAAATGACACAATACAATTTTCTACGCAGCAAGAGTACAAAGGGTCTAAAAACTGGTCGGCCGCTTTATGAACTCTAGAAAAAGAGACCTTGCTTTGGACTGAATTTAACCTGTCGCTATACAGATTTTTCTAAATTGAGGCAGTAAGCAAGGTGCCCAGAAATTGTTTGGAAGGCAATTTTCAGTCCTCAAATAAATGTCAAAAAATCAGTTGGGAATTCTGCTCCATGAAAGAAGTTACTTCTAACTTAATGGATTTTCTGAATAAAGTCATACAATGCTCAACTGGGAATGCTTCATCCGAATTTCGGACAATATCGCCCTGTGTCCAAGGCGTACATGCAAGAATGGGAAAGAAGAATTCCATTGCAGTGCAGTCTCGTTAATATCATTATCATTTACCAGCAACAAATAGCTGATTCTCATAGAACTGCGTTCACAATTGAAGTGATATCGAGAGGATTGGCAAAATAACCAAGGGATCATAATGGGGTACACGAGAGCATTTGATTGACAATACTAAGGACACCTTTTGATCTCGGCGATCTAGATTCAAACTGGAATCTACAAAGTTTCGGGAATTGATTTCTATTGAGATCTTGTTAATAGGAATTAAAACAGCTGCAGATATGCAAACTCTTGTCAATAGAAAGCTCATAGCTACAATACATAAACTGCCAACTCTACACTAAATTAATTGCACCAAATACATTCTGCAAATGCTAAAATCACAAGGAACATACCTTGCTGTAGAAGAAGATTGTCAAAATTCCAAAGCAGAGCAGAATGATGACAGCAACAAATAGACAGCCACCCATCATTGTGAAGTCATACTGAGAATGAATGTCATAACGTCAATAAGTCACACTTTAAATGCAATACAGTGAAACCTGTGTATAACGGTCACCTCTGGGAAATGAGAAAAATGGCCTTTATAGACAGGTGGCCTTTCTGTCCAGGTTGATTTCTATAGAAAATATCATTTCGAGGTTACGAAGAGTGGCCTTTATATACAGGTGGCTGCTTTATAGAGGTGGCCGCTAGTTAGTACGTCATACCATTAAAAGGATATTACAGTGATTTTCTACGAACACCACATCATCTACACAATGTTTGCAATCTTGAATATTTCTCTGTCTACTGATTGATGCAAGCTTGAAATTGTTAATTTCTGATTTCTGTCCTTTTATTTCAATTCTCAAATATTTACATCACAGTACAATATGCAAAACAGTCTCGAAATAAATTAAGATATATTTTAAAAAAATAATAAATTTCCGTAGCATAAAAATAATTATAATAATAAACCCTACTTACAAGTACAAGACAGCATTATTGATAAGTCAAATAAAGATTATCTAGAACTAAACAATGAGCTGCGTGAAAAGTAAAAATTGGACCAGCAAACCACATCAATAACGTAAACAATCGCAATGATGTAACAGAGGGAATGTAATTAAACTGACCTTTGTCTGGAATGCGAAGAGGGTAATTGCAAATGAAACAACCTAAAATGGAGAACAGTATTACAATTGTTGATCAGAAATGCACAACATATATTGGACGCCATTTAACAAATCGATGGTTAATAAAACCAGCCACTTTATCAAATCAAATATTTGTCAATGTGTTTCTAAATTTTCCTGCATGCTTTTTCTAGCTGGCAACTCTTTTTAAATAAAAGCAGCTTCATAATTAATAAACCCCCAAAAGACCAGTCCCGTGGTAGTTATATTAAGCGTAGTGGACTGTAATTCTAAATCTGATTGTAGAAACAAGTTCCTGAAAGTGGTAAGTAACTATACGGGAGAAAAAAGAGTAAGCTCAAGGAACTGCTGGGCGACAGACAGCAATGGACTCCATAAGGGATGTATATGATTAACATTAAGCAACAAGATCAATGACTGATGATTCATCGAGTGAAGTGATGACATTTCTCCTCTGCTATGATGCACAGCAAGCAGAATTTGTAAATTTAGCTGTGTCTGATTTTGCTAGATATGATTTGCTTTAAGTCATTGAAGTGAACCTAACCAGTCTAAGAGCCTAAAGCACATGCTTTGAGCGCCTATTGGATAAAACGGCCCTTTTCAAATATCATTTTAAACCAAAAAGAATAGTACCACATAGTAGAGTCACATCGAATCAGATTGGGAAACATCAAATTACATCATACCGACAGTGCGTCAAAATAACACTCACCGCAACAATACCCATCGCAATCAACACTTCATAGATGTCATAGTGACTGTACAGAGAGGAGAACAACGACCATGTAAGTATATCGAGTCATACATTCAAATGATATAATGAGAATGGCTGATGAATCCCCGGAAAGGCAATCTTCACAAGGAAGGTCAAGATTAAAAAAAAAGGCCTTTCACTCGTGCCATTATTAAGATTGTGGACTTGTGAAGAGAAAATGTTAAAAGAAATATTGCTAATATAAATGGATAAATTGTCCAGGGATCAACTAAAATTAAATGTTAACAAGAACAACTATATACTTATATTTTTGATCCAAACCGGGCAAGTTATCCATAAATTACTTTCCAACAGAGTTGCTAAATCATCGAATCCATTGCTCAAGAATGTTGCTTACAGTAGAAATACTTCCAGTTCTGCAGGAGGTTTGTTGTTTATTTATTTTGGGATTGTGCCATTCATGTGAACAATCCGTTCCTCTACTTTGAAACAATGCATCAAAAGAATTTTTCCACAATTACGGCTACTTACATCAGACAATGAAACACCCGTACACACATAGTTTGACATTAGCAAGTCACTGTATGTAAATAGGTTGCCTTGGCTACAGCAATATAGTTCAGTGGGCCTCCATTCCAGGATTTCATGGAGAGGCTGTGACAGCCTGCAGGAGAGAGTTTGTTCAACTTACGCTGAGATTGCTCCCAACAGATAGCCTTCAGCCAAGGTCTACGAGGAAAGAAAAGAGAAAACTCAATTTATATAAACAAACAATAAGCGACAGAAAATAGCGATGACAACCTAACCGAATACAGAATCATTCTAATTAAACTCATCATCATAGATCAGTTGTTTGACGTTAATGCTTGGTTTGGTGTCAAAATATAAAAAAATGCTAATAAAACAATAACAGGAAATTAAAATAAATAAATAAATAAAGTAAAGTAATATAATAAATAAACTGATAATATATTGTAATTATAATAAACTGATGCCAATCATCATGTGAATTTAAATGAATTGTTTCGATGTTCTTTTTCATTGCTTGATGACAGTCCAGGTCTGTCTGTCTGTTATGATCAACATTAGAAGGTCCTCCTCATCATCATCATCACTTTATTTGTTTATCCTCGCATTTTACTACTCGATACGAGTAGTTGCCACTTAAGACATGTTTTATAAAATGGCGAGTACCCATCAGAAACATTTATAAGGTAAAATCTGACTGCATACAGACCTATAATACATTAATTTACACTTGCAAAACCTGTAGACCTATAGTACATTAATTTACACTTGCGTAATAAAATGGAACCTATCAGTACAACTAAGATAACCAGAAAAACCTGTCGATTCGATACATGTTTTTTGTAAAGTAAAAGAAGAGTTCATGGAATAAATATAAAATCGTTCAAGGACTTCTTCAGCTGCGTCTTACTATCACACTCTGAGAACTGTTTGTTTCCTTTCACGGTTGAATTGTATGTGCTGGCAATCAGGCGACAGATAGAATTTTTGCCAAACCTGGTCTTGAAACCTTTCACATACAGATCCTTCCTGCTAGCAGCTCTAGTTTTCCCTTGCACATTCTCAAACAAATCTAGGACACTGTCAGGAGCAATTCGCTTCGCCACTTCCCATCCAACAATGGCAGTCGAGTTGAGTTGAGCCTCATGCTATAGTGTTGCCTTCATGGGAAAAAGAGGGCTTGTACATCTGAAGTACTCAATACGGTTGTGTAGGCATATCTTTCATTCGTCACTACACTCCATCATTATCATCAAAAATCATCATCAAATTTATTTAAGAGAGATTAAATTCAAATATCATTTTTGAGACAGGAGTAAAAAGACAATTAAAACACAATGCGTTTATAACAAATCAAATATAACTATGTCAGGAAAATACTTAATCTTGCCCTGTTCCAAAAGTAATAATTATGATACAAATTCCTTCATATATGGAATTGATTAATTAATTACTGTAAAAATAACTAGTAATGATTATTGACTGTGTTATTTTCGTAACGAGTATTTACAACACTGGAATTGATACAAAGTGCATTTTCAACAAAGTAGGAGTATGTTCAGAGTATCTTACAAACAGGCTGAGCAGGATGAAGTTTGTTGGGAATTTCCTCCTGCAAGAGAGAATCAAATCGTATAAAATCTAGCACAAGTTTTGATCATACGTAAGACATCAGTTGACTGCAGTAAGAAGATCAAGGTACTGAGACCACAGCAACTCAAAGTACAGTCAAACCTGTATTAGCAGCCAGCTCTATAGAGCAGCCACCTCTGTATAACAGCCACTCTTCATAACCCCCAAATAACACTTTCTATAGAAATCAACCTGGACAGAAAGGCCACTTGTCTATAAAGGTCATTTTTCTCAGGTCCCAAAGGTGACCAATATAGACAGGTTTCACCGTAGAACAATTATGAAGATACATAAGACATCTAAGCCACGAAGGTCTAGGTAGCACAACAAATACTCTGGTTGTTGCTAACCTACAACTACAACTATGACATTTATTTCCATGTTGATTATGATAATGATTATGAGTTAGTACATAATACCCGAATTGTCAAACTAACACAAGGAGTTATCCCTTGTGTCCTCCATCAATCCAGACATCAATCTGTAAACTGGAAGAATTGATAAGTTGGGCGTAGTAAAATGTATTTTAGCCATAGTATTTTGCTTTGTTCTGTTCTGTCAAGGAGTCTCAACAAATACATAAAATTTACAAATTGCTTGGTCAAAATGATGCTTTATTAGCATATCTATCTTAAGATTGATTTTACCGATCAAAACCGATCACCACTCGATCAGCATTGATCAAACCACATTTTGATTAATTGAAGCAACCCTACAAAGTATTATACCAATTGTTCCCAGTATGACTGTAAGCAAATGAACCATAATCCTAATGAGAAGACAGTTTGACAACTAGAATTAATTACTAACAACGCTTGCTGGATCAATAAAAATCAATGAATTATGACAATGATACAACACCCTAGGCCTACCTGAGATTGTTGAAGCAGGCAATGGCAATCATTAACACCAGTGTGACAGCCCTGAACGAAAAAAGTAAAAAGTAGGCATGTGCTTCAACGTATCAATGTAGCAGGGGCAGATTTTATATGATTTGTATGTGAAGAACTAAACTGAGGAATGTGTGCCTAAATTCTCAAAGAAGGAACAAGTTCTAAGGGAAGGTAAATCCACAAAGTATTACAATACATGAGTAAACCTAGGTCAATTGAATTTTCTTCCAGCTGTCTATTCATATCTAAGTGATCAAATAATTAAGCTAAAATTGACAGCATTTGCTACAATCGTTGAATAATTGCCACGTAATTTGTAGATGTAATCGAGCAGATAGATCAAGCCTAATAAAGTTACAAATTTGCAGATGATGTCTTGACCTATTACAATCATTACTTACTAGAGATGGGACAAAGTCCAGTATTAGAAATTTTGGATTTCGATTTCGAATTTCAAATTTTAAAATTCGAAAAACCAATTCGAAATCGAACAGTTTTGATTTCCTTCAAGAGAGCAACTCTCCAAGGAACAGCAAGTCTATGGGCAACTGAAGCCACTTTGTGACGAACGATTTCATTTCCCTTTGAATTTCCCAGTAGCCTAGGCCTATACGGCAGCAGAAAACTATCGGAACATGTTTTGGCATTGATTTGAGAAAGAAAATCTTAAGTTCTGTATTAGAAAATAAAAATTTGCAAAAGCCGAGTTTTCAGCTTTGTTTTTTCGAATTCGAATTCGAATTTTCGCACCGAACTTCGAGAAAAGCGAATTTGAATTCAAAGTTTTTTCCATCTCTATTACTTACCAGGCAGCATAAAAGATACCAGGATGACGCCTCACAAACAGCTTGGTTGGCTTACTGGAAAAGAACAGTAATGCAAAAATACAACAATGGGCTAAGTTATAGCCGTGTATAGGCTACCGTGTGGCAGGGCCGTCTCAATAGTCTGAAACTTAGTAGGGCAACTTCGTTCTATTTTTGGTATTCCAAACAAACAAGTAACTGTGCTTAAGAGACTAGCCTGAATGCGGTTGTTTTTTGTCTTGACTAAAATTTCATTATTGTAATACTTTGAATTCGTGTTTAAATATATTATATATAAGAACCTTGCGATTTGACACCAATTGATCTCGCACAGACATATCACAGTGGGAAATAATAATTCTGTGCTGCCTGCTGGATAAATGGCCTTGCTGTGTGGAAGGATGACCACATGGACAAGTGTGATACAGTGTAACCCGCTTAAGCACAAATCGGATTAGCGCAAAACCTGTACTGGAGATGGCTTTAAGCTTAGTCTATTGATACTGCTCAACCTTTACGAACCAATGTCCTTGCAAAAATGTATTAGTCTACATCTGTTGTAGGTCCATTTTCATGACTACTGCCTCCAAGCAGTTCAATTTAAGCAAGATATAAACACCAAACTGATATTTATAATCCAAGTTGACTAAATCAAGGCTCCCACAATAGCTACTGAACAGGGGAACACCAACCAATGCCACATCAGCTAATGAAAACCAGCTTGCTAACTTAAACAAAAGTTTCAAGTCGAAGCATTGAACTACATTAGCATCTCAAAGCAGATTGCATAAAATGTGTTATAAGAGGCATGTAAGCTTCTAAGTAGCACTTACTGCAGGACAAACCAGCACACGATGCCAATTGAGACCAACAACTGAAGGAGCAAGATGGAATACACCTTGAAAGCAAGAAACACACTGTTAACTTAGATACAAATCAAGTAACCCATTGATATCCTTTCTTACCTATCTTACTTATAGTAAATCTAGATTATAGTAAATCTAGATTTTATAATTAACGATTATAAAAACACATGTCAATTTTTAATGTCCCTTGGGTTCAAATCGAACGTTGTATAACGAGATTTAGAGAATGTCTTTTAAATCAGAAACATAAATAAAATGAAAATGGCAGACCACAGGAACTCTGGAATGTTTATATTATGCCTCAAACAATTCCTTCTTTGATAAATTATTGCTGTCGCGAGAACATGAGGAAGAAAATTAGCGTAAGAAAATAGATTTCCATAGAAACTGAGCTCTCCTCATACAACTGGAGGCACTTGTAAAGTTCGTTGGCCACAGTTGCAGAGATTCCAGAAATTTTGTTACATTACGTTGTCATGTGAATATGTCTCAACAATTAATCACTTTGAAAACATATAACCAATTGAAATTTGTATCCAGTAGAGCATTATCTGATAAACTTCTCAATTGTCATTAATTGATAATCCTATTGGGCTTGGGCAAGGCCGGATCAGCCATTAGGCACAATAGGTCAATGCCTACAGCCCTTTCAGAGTGACAGGCCCTCCAAACTTTTGTCTATTGTTTTCTGGGTTTGTATTTCTGGTTTAGTCATCTGATAAGTAGAAATAGTAGCGCATCAATCCATTGTAATAGATCATACATAGTTATAGCATACCAACAGCCGTAATATATATTATATTGTTGCTCTTGCCAGATTAGAAACTCTGGAGCTAACCATGTTCCTTGTAAAGCCACTGTAAAGATGAATCTAACATACAGCGATGCATTTTGAAATAAGGTGCCTATAATTTTCTTTGCATTCCTAATTTTATGGGAAAGGGAATTTAGCTTACTGTGATTATAATAGCATATACATTAACTCAGGAACCAGGAAACGTAGTATTTGGCAAGCATAAATCCAAAAATTCCAAGGGAGGCTCCCGGAGCCCCTTTCTGGAACGCTTTCGGTGGCAATAGGCCCTTCGAACCACTTGGCCAACAGCCCACTTTTTATAATCCGGCCCTGGGCTTGGGTGAGGTGAAATCATCGTCATCAACAATAAGCCAACTACACATGAAATCGTCCAGACAAATGACAGGGGCAGTATACCTTGCGAATGAAGCCTGTAAAAAAAGAGCAATTTACATCACAACAAAATATTCTCAAAATAGTGTCCAAGGCAGCAAACAAACAAAAAATAATCAAATAAGTGTCAGTAGGGCCTAAGCTGTCCTGATCAGAGAAATTAAACTTCCATTGATAGATCATCGGGCTTCTTAAACGTTATCTTCTACATTTGGGACACCCGTGTAATCAATATAACGAGTGTTAGCGTCGACTGATCAAGATAATTCCGATTTGTTCAGGTGTGCCTGAAGAAATGGCTTTCTGGAGAAACACAAGAGACGCTGAACACTTACCGGCGCGAACGGTCCTGTCACTGAATGCCATAGCTGTATCACTTTCCTCGGATACAAAGCTTTCCATATTTGAGCGAGGGGGTGGTGGCGGGTGAACAGGAACGGGGTTGTAATCGTATGTAGTCGTCCCACCATACGCTGGAGGTGGAGGATACTGTGGCGGTGGCTGGTTGATAGGGTAACTCGCATAGCCAGCGTTAGCGTTTCCCTGTGGCTGTCCTCCACTGTAATTATACATGTCTCTAGCTAAGAATACGTTATGCCAGGTTCAACAATTATTATTTCTTATTCGCGTTTGGCAACTAAAATAAGACGGCCAATGAGTTTATTTTGAACTTTGTTTACGCTCGAGAGCGCGAAGAAGATGATGACAAATTAAGAGCCTGGAAACGACCACCTGCTAGCATCATTACGAGGTAACGTAAATAATGTGAGGCAATCACAGCATGGTAGATTTTACTTGATGTTACGTAAGGAATTCTTTTCTGGCATCTGGGACTCTGGTCTGACTGGTCACAACTTATAGCTGTATTATCGTGCATATTCCAGTTTCTATGGATAGGTTGGTAACATACAGATCTTATGTACTGAAAATAATGTTTTTATGCGATATTTTTGTGATAACGGTATGGACTGGCGTGGCAAAGGCTGATGCTTAGGAGTTGGGACAAGGAACACGTTGCGCATTGCCGCATTATAGAATTTGTTTGTAAGTTTGCATTAGGCCTATCTGATCAACATTCTGATTTTGTAGAGATCATGCATCATACATTATTACTACATTATTACATCATTACTTTCGCAAGAGATTGTTGATGCTTCATCACTCACTTTGTTTAAATCAAAATTATCAAAAAGCTTATGGAATTAATTTACTTATTTGCTAATTTAACTGTGTAGTATAAGTGCACTTGTGCCTTCTATAAGTGTACTCTGTTTGAATTGATCTTTCAAATACAGATACATATACATGGAAATTCCGATGTCCAGTTATCTTTTACATTATTTTCTTTAGTTTATGAGGCTGTTGTGTCAACTGTTGTGTGTTTTTTTCGTGTAGTAAATTAAAGCTCTTGTTAGCTGCCTACTGTTATCGTAATTCGTTTTGTCTTGCTACTACGCAGGCTACTTTCGAATGTCTGGAATTAAGCCACTGTCAAATCCCAAGTCGCCTTAATTCTGGATGATGCTCTATTTTCTGTGGAAGACCTGATCATGGAGAGGATGTCATCATTTAATATCCTTTATGGCTCACAGACAGGACAAGCCCAAGCGATTGCAGAGGAAATAGCAGACACAGCACAGCATAAAGGAATTGAGCATCACATTCACTGTTTAAGCTTAGTCGATAAGAAAGTAAGCTAACTTTGCTTTAAACAACTGCGTGTCACCGTTCAGTACGCACGTGCTGGACTAGGTAAAGGTCCAGCGCTAGGAATAGAGTTAGGTGTAAAACTCAAAGAATGCTTTTCGACCGAGCTGGGATTTGAACCTGCATACCCTGGCTCCGGAATCAAGTGCCTTAGACCATCGACCGTTGTGGACGCACAACACAACTTCTGCCTTACATTAGGATTGAATAAGGTTTGTAGTAGGGGTAGGAATACGGCTAGGAGTAGTAGAAATAAATAAAATACAATATAACCCTCTTAATATCTCCTTGCTTGACGTCATGACCCGCTTTGGCGCTTAATATCATTTTAGTTTGAGAACCAAGCAAATCAGTTATTTTGTATATGCTTAATATATCACTACTCGCTAGTTACTAACGAATGGCGAAAGGACGCTAAAATGTTGTGTCACACAGAATTCAGAGAAGAGGTAATTCCTTTGGCTTCAATCAAGATGATCTCCTTCATTTGACAAACACGGATTTGTATAAAATCAGATCACGTGATTTATGATTGACATGTTTACATAGGAATTAACGGAAACTGACCACAGTAGGTTATGCACCAGTATTAGATTGATTTGATGACAAGTGAATTCACATTACCAGTACATATTCCAAGTTTCTATCAAGTTGCTTCCGGTTACATCGCCTTGACTGTAACAGCGATTGTGAGGCGATTTCTTGTCGTCCCAAAATGAGTGAATCAGATTTACCAAGCATCGTTAGTGAATGTTTAACTCATCTCTGCTTGGTTTGAACTTGGATCTAGAACGAATTCAAGCCAGTCACCCTTGGCTTGAGTTTGAATTTTTAAAAGATTAAATCTGTACACCTCTGCTGTGTTGACGTTGTTGCCACATGTGATGATGACTTACTCTCGTACCATACATTTGCGTTCGTGGGAATAATCAGTGAAGCAACTTAGTGGAAATAGTGGAGTGGTTATGCTTTCAGCAGAGTCGGCAATACACACCATGGCGCCGGTGCTCTTGCCAATCCACCCCCATGGTTAATTTGTAAATCCTCCTTATCTGTTGATTTGTGCCATGCTCCGAGTCAATCAAGGCGTTTGGAACATAACCGATCATATTTCTCTATCAGGCGGAATTTAAAGATGCAAATGAAAGCAGAGATTCACGTTTTTTGATCCAGAGCAGAAAATATCTTAGGCCCGTGCAAATAGCAAAAAGTGTATACTAAGCTGCCTACTGATCGCTGATGCTTGCCCGTGTAAGTAAGAGATCAAGTGTAGCATATCCCAGAAATGAGCAGAGAGAAATTTAGGCTACAATTTAGTTTTAGTGAAATTTTCAATTTATTCTGCTGTTTCTTGTTTCAATATGTTTTTGGTTTGCATCGCGATGCTGTGATTTTTCATTTCAGTTCTCTCTTGAAAAATTGAAACTTGTCGTGTTTGTGGTATCGACAACTGGCGAGGGTGATGCTCCAGATACGACATCAAAGTTTTTCCGACGACTTAGGAAGAAGACACTTCCAAGCAATCATCTGAGTCATTTGACTTACGCCATATTAGGTGAGTGTTGCGATAATTATACTTATGATAATTATTAGCTATGTTCCCCAAGTTCACTAATACTCCCCTTTTATTTGTATGCTCCCCTGGCAGAGTTATTATAGATCTGCTACATATGACCATTTGCCCCGAAGTTGTCCCTTTTCAGCCAAGTTTCATCAGTTGTAGTGAATATATCCTGGGATCAAGCGCGGAGCCTCACATTCATGTTAACCTCATATTCATATATTTTTATATTGTAGTTTTCATTACCGGTAATTAATAATCTCTCTTGTTTAACACTCATTGCGCTTGGTCTTTCTCTGCTCGTTATTGTCTACTATGGATCCGCCCAATATTGTTGTATCTGGCACCGAAATTGCCAGTACAAATTGCATGTTTAGGTAGAGACCTTGTGTTGGGATTCGGGTTCCTTGAATAGTGAATAAGTCATAACGGGAACTGTAGAAAAAAAGAATGACATGCGCTTTCGCTCGTATGTTTATTCTGTGCTGGTGTAATTTGTGAATACTGAATCTCATTGACTACCATTCTGTACCTCTTAATGGACCAAGCGCAGTCCCAATGCTTGATGGGATACACATGTTTTTAGACTCGTGGTTTTGAGCTGAATCTACTACTTTGACAGCCAAGAACAATCCTTGAAATTGACCATCATTGACAAGAGTATGGCTGATTGCGTTTCAAGCAAAGCATTTTTCTAGCATCTTCACCTGTGGCAGAGGTCAACTCGCTTGTATATTGAAATGCATTGGGACTGCGCATGGCCGATTGCCGGATATCGTAATCAACCAGGTGCTGTATTCTGAACATAATCAAGNCGAGATCAAGCTGCGAGACTGAAAGATGTCACCCTGGCTTCCGGTACGTCACGTTTCGGCGCAGACGTTTTGGCGCCTGATCGTTTTGACGCCAAGACGTTTGGGCGCTGGCTAATCAGTACGAAAAGCTTACGACAAATTAATTATAAATACAATACTGTGTAGTGGACATTACCTGCTACGAGGCAAAATAGAGAGAGAGAAAAGGCGGGCGAAGCCCGCCGTATAGGTGCGTTATCATTCGTCCATCTTATTCAACCTGATAGACTGAGATGCATTATGCTGAGTCCTGCCGTTGGCCCGGCGGCGTAGCCGCTAGTATATTTTATATCTGCAACACATGTGAACGGCTTTCAGATTAAGATTAGATTGCCAGTCAGTCTGTGGTAATAGCATCAGTAAATGCACAGAGTACTTGTCTATTAGAGGAAATCTGTTATCATAGTTTGATCAATTCTGTTTCTTTCCCTTAGCTCTTGGTGATAGCAATTATTCCAGTTTCTGCAATTTTGGCAAGTCACTTGATAAACGACTTGAAGAGCTTGGCGCTAAACGGTTCTTTGCCACTGGCCATGCAGATGATGCTGTCGGGTATGTTGAACCTCAGATTACTCACTGACATTTCTGCAGCTGTGCCATCCCCCCAGTGCAATAGCATGACCTGTTACAGACTTTAAGGTGTAAATCTGTTGTTATCACCTTGCTCACTGTCTCAATTTTTGACCTAAAAATCAGGGATGGTATTTATCAGGTTGCACTGCATGTTGGTTAAGGGGGTTTAAAACAATGACCGAATGCCCAAAATAGGCCGCCCTACCCTGAACCATTGGCTGGCAAGCGGCGACCACAATTTGCTTGCTGCTAATTAAGACTAATGATATAGTTATATGTATAGCAGTGACTGTACTTTATTTGTGAGACTACAGTATAACAGAGGTATGTTTTGTCTTATTTTATGATTTGTATTGTGTTTTTGACTGTTTTTAGTCTTGAGCTTGTCGTCGAGCCTTGGATGGCACAGCTGTGGCCTGCACTTCAACAATTTGGACTTGGCGATGCCAGTATCAATGGTGTGGATGCTTGCAGAAGTGAACCCACTGCGGCAAATAATTGTAATGGGGATCGAATTAATGGTTGCGATTCGTCAGCCCTGACAACATCAGGTGCTGACAAGATATTGTCATGTTCAGATTCTCCATTGTCGTCACAAAATCTAATCAAACCTCCAACGCAGAATGCAAGTCTGACTACTTCACCAGCAGAACTTTGCTCGATCGGTAGGACTTCAAAGGCTGCATTTGTTGATGTCAATGTTGAATGAAATCAATCAAAATATCCTTTTTGACTCGATCCATCTCTTTAAATGAGATCTTAACAATGGGTCCAATATTAGTTTGTGTCTGGTTATACATCATTCGTGCAGACAGTGCAGCTTGTTCTGAATATTTTTCTGGCCTAGGCTGAAAACTGATTTGTTGTTCCCAATCATCATCATATACTTTCAAAATATCGAAAGAGGCACACCAGCAAGCCATACAATTAAAAAATGTTAAAGGGGCCACGCAGTGGACTTGCTCTGATGTTGGGTACATTTATACTATCCTTATTCTTAGGTTCTATTTAAAACGGTTCCCAATCCTCGTTTTTATCTGATTAATTTGCTGCTTTTGAACTCATTATCATTATAAAGACTTTTTACCGAGGGTTTGTAATGAAGTGGATAACTGTAACTTACTGTTTCCAAATGTAATGTTGAAGACAATTTGAAAACGTAGCCATTAAGACTAATGCATTTAGAATCGTTTTTCTGTGTTGCATTTAATCTATTTTTTTGTTTTAGATTTGAAGATTCCCTTTCGTCCACCTGACTACCTTGCGCTGGAATACCTCGATAAGAATGATCGGGTGTGTTTTATTTTATTCTATCAATTAGCCAGAGACTGTCCTAATACATGTCGGAATGCAGTTGAATTTCGGATATGTGCTTTTGCGCTGAAGTTAATTAACATTCTTATAGCCAGAACAGTTTTTATGTTACCATTGATATTTGATGTGCAGTCAAACTTGTAATGTAATGTAATGTAATGTAATATCATTTTTTGACAGCCTGCCTGTTCACACGAATGTGATTTTCAATAGGGCACTGTATAGTGGTCGCCTCTATAGAGCAGCCACCTGTGTATAAAGAGCAACTTTTTATTGCCCCAAAGTGATACTGCGATAGATATATCTCTCTCTCTCTTAGGACAGTGCTGTTGCCTAGGCAAACAACCCGTTCCTCTTTTTATTCACAACTTTCTGGCACATACTTTGCCGCACTGAACGATTATTTACAATAGAAAAAGGATATTGACCAAAATCACGACAAAGTAAATCATAAAACATAAAACACTGTCCGAAGCCACGACGGCGCATGCATGATGGCCTCCAGAATAGAACGTCGTTTAAAACTTGTGGTGATCGTTCCTCGCCTCTTATGACATGGCCGACAAATCGCAGCCGTCGCTCGCATACAACAGCCTGTCCTGACGGTGTCAATTTGATATAGATATCAACCTGGACAGAAAGGCCTTCTGTCTATAAAGGTCATTTTTCTCAGGTCCCAGAGGTGAGGGTTTTTGACAAGATTCACTGTAGGCCTACTGGCATCATCAACAATTTTTTTAAATGCAGGCCATAGCGGTGCCATCCAAGGCTGAACGACAAGCTTAAGGCTATAACAAACATAGGATAGATCATGCACTAGGTATAAACCCATTTGCGAGTGCCTTCAGCTGTGTCAGAAATCAACTCCTGAATATTCTGGAAAACTACGGTACTGTTTGATATGGAAATTTCCTGATCTGATCCCGTTCTAATTTATGCTCATTTGATCCTGTTCTATTTTATGCTGATCTATCCCAATTTGATATAAAAGCTGGGAAACTGGTTTTGATGTGGTCCTATTTCAATATAAATTATATAATTCATTTAGTTGGCACACTTTATATTAATTTGAATCATCGAAGTAAATGTTCAACATATCGCTATATGGGCACCAATGCAAAATACTTCCAAATCGGCTCCATGATATGGAAAGTCAATATATCAAACAGCACTATAACAAATTACACAAACACACATGGGAAATAGTACCATGCAAGTCAGATCACAGTTGTCTGTAATTAGGGAATTTCGGACCAACCCACATTAACCTTTGTCCTGCTAATAAAACTAGTTAAATGAAGACTTGAAGTCGCTTTATCGATTGCTGATTGGTTGATCGCTAGGGACTAACTATGTGATTGGTTACATGTTGCTACTTTTGAATTGCTTCGAAAACGTGTATACACGTCAATAGTAGGACAAGGGTTAACATCAGTGGTTGTATCTGACCATGATTTGATAAGGACAACCTGTAGTGACCGATGAAAGTAAGATTTTGTCATTCCTTTTCAAGATTGACGTCTTCAGAGAAGGCTATTGTTTTTGCTTCAAATGACCGTACTTGTTCTACAAATGTGGAAAGATCCTTCCTTCGTAAATAGCATTAAAAGGTTCACCACCCTGTCAGGCGTGTATGGATTGCTTGATCTAAGCACTAGAAAAGCATCAAGTCAAAGTAGCAACATTTAACCAATCAGATAGTTAGTCCCTAGAGATCTACCAATCAGCAATCGATGAAGCGACTTTAAGTCGTCAGTTAACCAGTTTTATGAGCAGGACAAGAGTTAAAAACCAAATATTTATTCATGTTTCTGATGCAAGAGCCATTCTCCCAAAATCCTTCAGCTTTCTCTTAAAAAGCGTCTTTCGAATGATGTAAACCAATCAGACAAGAACGAACCTTTCATTTTCGTGAAATTCTCTTCGTTCAATGCTCAATTTGATCTTCAAGGGACCTCGAAATTTTGTAATTCGTTAAACAATGACCGCGACAGGTGTTTTATCTGGATTTCAAACCATGCCTATCACCCAAATTGGTTGCGAGAAACTAATCAAACGTTTTGTAGTTATTTTCAGACTACAGTACTCTTAAAGTATATCTTTGGATGGATCATTGCAATTGACTAGTTG
>OFHS01000429.1:26773-43522 GCA_900245855.1 Calvadosia cruxmelitensis
TGGCACATGAAGTGGAGAACCAAGATTTTGCTACTAACTTGCCATCACAAGGACCTTGCAATGAACTATGAGAAAGGAAGCACTCTGTCAGCTCACTTGTAAAGTAAGGTTAAGTTGCCGTTCCATTACCCTGGAATGAGCGTGGTCCCAAGAACATGCGATAAAGGAATTGCACTAGATGAGAAACACAGTCTAACATGCTTCAACCGATGAACAAAGGTTCCAATGAAAGTGGTCTCTTGGCACAGGTGGTCACTTTCTACAGGTAAATATTAATGTTGACTCTGAGTTACTACTTGATGGTGATTACATAAAACAGATGGTCACTAAAAGCTGAAGCAAAGGGTCGCAAAGACAGGTTGGATGATGCTTAAAGTGCTGCACACATTAACTTGTAGCAAGAAGACATTGGGAACAAGAAGGAATTTGCAATTTTCTTGTCTCTTGAAAATAATGGGTGTAGATTTTTGTCGTGCCATGTAGTCGCAGTTTTATGTTTCTTCACACTTGACCTCATTTGCTTTGTAGAGCTGCTGCCATGGCTACAGCCGAGACCGTATTCGATTTGCAGGTAAGTCAAACAAAATCACTATTTGCTAGGCAAGATATTTTATCAAATTAAATCAAAATGCAAATACAATGGCCTTGCTTATAAAATTAGTTAACATTAATCAATGTGAACAAAGTGGAGCCATGTGAAATCCATGTGAAAATCGGATTTTCGTTATTTCTCAAATTTTTCATGCTGTCTCTTTCCGTCAAATTTGTCACGGTACGCATGGTTCTTGTTTTTTCACATGGTTTTGTCGAAGGGTGCTTTCCATTTTATGTGGTCTTCACACGTTTGTGCATTCCACATGGTGGGCAGCTGTCATATTTTTGGCCCTACCACCATTGTTGGACAAATTCTTTCTTTCACTATTTGTCTGTTGTCAGTGAGCAATGCTTGTGAGTTGTAAATAGGGTTCTTCTCGAATCATTATGAAATAACAATATAAGGGAAACCTGTTTAGAGCCTACTTATGAACGAAATTGTCTATCTTGGATTACAACGAAAAGAAATTGGTATCTTACAGCAAGCTTGCTTCGTGTGACCGAGACTTCTTAAGCGGGACCCACTGCATTGTGTTTCATGGCCAAATTTTGTTTCTTTCCTCTGTATTAGATGCCGGTTATAACGGCACTCTTTATAACGCATTATAACCAACAGCTTCATGTTTTGAATTCCCGCACCAGATTTTAAAATCATTGTGTATTGTGATATTGTCCCATTGGTGTCTTTTCAAAGTCAAATCGATTGTTTCACTCTTAGCTTTGACTCTCTTTGGAGCAACTGATATTCACACAATGTAATGTGATTTTTGCAACAGTCGATCTCAGATAATACCTTCTTCTGATGCAACGGAAAAATAAAAAAATTAAGCGGCGAAGATGATAGACAACGTTAATTATATATCAGTGGCAAATAATCGCCCATGCCCAAGTTCAACAGCGCATAAGCTTCATGGCTTACCACACTTACAGTCGGTAATCCATGCTGTTAAGGTATCTATAAGCCTTATTTCTCTGTTGCAGCTCCCCTCTGCAGTCTCCAGACACGGTGACGATTGTCTTCAATGTTGTCGAACTTCCACCCATTCTCAACTCAAACAAATCAAGGTAAGTACAGGATTTAGAAGTTGCGTGGCTGCCACGGATGACCTGTCTGATGGACCGATGGCGTGGTATATAGTGATTGTTGCCTGGTGGCTTCATACTGTGAGTGTTCAACTGTTCATGGCACAGAAAGTCAAACATGTATTAGTGGCAACCTCTATAGAGCAGCCACCTGTGTATAAAGGCCAGTTTTCAAAAACCTCAGAATGACACTTTCTATAGAAACCAACCTGGACAGAAAGGCCACCTGTCTATAAAGGTCATTTTTCTCAGGTCCCTAAATTGACTATTACAGACAGGTTTCACTGTACTTTGTTTATTTTTCAGGTCGGGACTTTGTTCTGGCTGGTTACGTGAGATCTCTCGTCCTTTATGGGCAACTCAGCCAGCAAATTCCATCGAATCCAATTCAGACGAATCTCTCGCGTCAGATCTGGCAAAGATGAACATGGATACCATTGAGGTTGGTTGATGCCATGTCGTCATTAATTTCTTTTGGTTATGTTTGATTACGTTTGTAAGAAGAAATCCCGAGCTCCGAATCTATACTTTGGTAACCAATTATTGCATTTGCGTAATAACAAGGTCGCTCTTTGTAGTTTGGTCGACTATATGTAACACTCGTATTTGTTTTATTAACCCTTGTCCTGCTATTGACGTGTATACACGTTTTAGAAACAATTTAAAAGTAGCATCATATAACCAATCACATAGTTAGTGCCTAGCGATCAACCAATCAGAAATCGATACAGCGACTTCAAGTCTTCATTTAACTAGTTTTATGAGCAGGGCAAGGTTTAATATTAATGTTGTCGTATATTTTTCCATTAGATACTAATTCATTTTCTGCTCTTTTCGTTGACATTTCCCATAGCCGACGAGGATATAATTATTGCTAATACTGTAATTATGTGATTGCTGCAGGTTGATCTAAATACCTTGTTATAGATTGCCTTTGGTTTTATAAAATGACGAGCCATTTACAAACCATCATTATACAGAGACGTTTCCGACGTAGCTAAAATGCGGTGGTTAGAATATTGTTACTATTATTCATGGACCGGGACTAAAGCGTAGTCGGAGATTACAGGTCTAATCTGGACTATAGGTTACTAAAATCTGCATATGAGACTTGAGATTTAGTCCTAGATTACGCTTTAGTCCCGGTTCATGAGTATGGCCCCGAGGACATCGTCACAATTCACCAAGCGCAGTCTCAATGCATGTCGGTATGTAAGCCTCTCGCACCTGGAATAAACAGACCGAAACATTACTTTGTTCGAGCGCATTCAACCGTACTCTGATGGTCAATTTGAAGGATTGTTCTTGGCTGTCAAAAAATGTCAATTTCCTCTCATAAGCACGTGCCTGTAAACCCTTCCATCCTGACATGCGCTTCGTCTATTGCATTTTCATCGTGAAATCTGTTATGTTTCGTCCTCTACAAACACTATGGTTAAGCCACACAGTAAATAGGCTGTTGAAATTGACTGGAGCAGTATAGAAGGGAGAATGTCAATGGAATAATATTGTAAATGATAATGTATTCCTTGGTGATGCTTCGTATCGTGCTGATGTGTTGAACTAATCCTTCGTAAAAGTTGTTTGATTTCTTGACATTCTTGTGCATATCTAACTTACTATTTGTTGACAGATTTAACTAAATTTCCATCGTTTCTTGTTTGAAATTGTGCGAATTACACTTTTTCACCTAATTTATTATTACTTTTTATGGTGGATTTCTACTTATTTTTCCAGGTTCCTATTTTCCTGCGTCGCAGCACCAAGTTCCGACTTCCGCCAGACCCCACTACCCCCGTCATCATGGTTGGCCCTGGGACGGGGGTAGCACCATTCATTGGCTTCCTTCATCAAAGGTGTCTGCTGTGATTCTATTTCGAAAATCTCCCTTTCGAGATTAAAAATCAATCGAATCCGATCAATTAGATAGATCGATAGATTTTGTATTTGACCTTCAAAACAATAATAATTAAATACAAATAATATTTTGAAATAAAAAGAAAACATGGTCAGGAGCACCCCATAAGCATGGTCTAATAATCGATGCAATGGTCTTTGTAGCAGTCGCTACGCGAGTGTGGAACCATCTGCCAGTCTCTCTTAAAGATACAGCAGTGGAACAGTTTAACCGATGTCCTGCTGGTAAAACTATTTAGATGAAGACTTGAAGTCGCTTCACCAATTGCTGATTGGTTGCTTGCTAAAGACTAACTATTTGATTGGTTATGTGTTGCTACTTTTGACCTGTTTCAAAACGTGTATACCCGTCAATAGCAGGACAAGGGTTAAGAATTCAGCTTGGAAACACATTACAGCTCTCGATTGGGAGAAAAAAGCTCTGCTAGACACGAATTGGTTGAGATAGCTGAGATTTCCCTCGTTTTAATGTTTAAAAATAGAACATCCAGTATATTGTATATTCAATTATGTTAAACTAGTGTTTAATGCTTTATGTTTAATTGTAGCATGTCCTGTAGTTCGTTATATGTAAATGTATAGTATGTTTGTTCTTTATTATTCGTCCCGATGTAAACGAGCAACGCTGCTCATATTGTCTACGAATTCAAGTAAAATATACACACACACACACACCTAATCGGATTGAATCTTGTGTCCATGTGAGGCTGTGTGTTCTAATCGTGAGCCTTTTTCTTTCAGATCTGAAGAATACATTGCGAGCCCCGATGCGCCTCGCGGGGAAATGCATTTGTTCTACGGTTGCCGTCACGAAGACAAAGATTACCTTTACCGGTGAGCATCAGTATCCCATGTTCTTTTTTAAGCTACTTCGTTGTGATAAGCAGCCATGAATATCCCTGTGGGAGGGCAAGGAAACACTGCTGATTTTAGGGACCGCTCATTATTTATGCCTAGAGTTGCTACCGAAGGGAAGAGTTGTGAGTAACTCAAATTTTGGCAACATCGAAGGTTGGGTAATTTGTTTTTGGCTGCCATGTTTAAGTGATCCCTCCTTTCCTCTGCTGACTGATCGATTCCAGTGTCATAATAACTAAACTTGGTATGGCGTCCTCTGACTTAATTATTCTATGCACATCTGATCTACATGGATGAACTAATGCACTTGACAACAATTTTTAATAGTGATAGAATATCTTTTTTTTGTTCACATTTGTTTCATATAATATGATCCAATTTTAGAGGTTGGGTAATTTTTTCTAGGCTATCGAAAGGGTTAAGTAAAACAAAAAGAGTTGAAACTTTTCACTTCTCTTGGGTACTAACCCGGGCATAAGTAATGAGCGGTCCCTTAGACATAGTGTTTGTTGTTTTAAGGCAGCATTCGAACAAATGTTTCGGCTGCTACGACCCCCGTGCTAGTACGTTATTGGACCATGACTGGTTATGCCTTTCTCTAAATCGATTGGAAAAATGGCGTGCTCTTCGAAACGTGTATTGCATTGGTTGTAGTCCACGTTTCATCAGCCTAAGGGTTGACGGCTACGCTATGAAAAGGAATATCAATTATCAATGCAGGGTATCGCCAGCTGCTTGTGTCCCTGCCTTCCCAGTAAACACAATGGGCCTTGACTAAAGCGTAGTCCGAGACTAAACATCTTGTCTGGACTAAATTGCTGATATCTGTATATGGGACTTGAAATTTAGTCCTAGACTACACTTTAGTCCTGGTCTGTCAATAAGGCCCCAGTTTACTGAGCTAGCCCTCGACCGTTCGCAAGCGGGCTTGAGGCCGGCTTCATCATCCTCATCATTAGCATCTTTATTTGTGCTCAAAGGGTTAGAGTTGCTCTCTACTCGATAAGAAATCCTAGTCTTAAAATGTGTTTGAAATCAGCGCGCCCACTCGCGTCATCTGTTTGTTGTTGATGTGGTAACTCCTTACTTCTGCGTATCTACGTACGTGTGTAGCTGTATCTTTTGACGTGAGGCCCCGTCGATCAGCGGCTTTTTACCCATATGACTCCTCCTTTAATCCACAATGACGTCATTTTATTATGCTGTTCGTAGCGTCGCATTTGCCGGTCAGTCGTTGATATGCCTGGTGTCTTGTTCCCATAGCAACGAATTGAATGCACTGCAAGAACGTGGAGTGTTGAGCAATCTTTTTGCGTCGTTCTCAAGAGATAAGAGCGATCGCGATCCGCCCATTCGCTACGTGCAAGACAACATCACCCACCACAAAGACCTCGTTCTCGAATTGATGCTACAAAAACGAGGCATCGTTTACGTGTGTGGGTGAGTAGATTGAACGATGTTTGTTCACTGAAAAAATGTTTTGTAGACAAGAATTGTTTCTTGTTTCAACTATCAAATTTCTCAATTTGTTTAATTTTTTAATAAGACTTGGTCTGTAGAAGAGCAGTGGCAATATGCGTACTTACCTTGGTAATTTTTGGCTTACTGCGTGGACAAGTTGTTCTTTTTTGCTAGATTTAAGAATAATATTACTTGAAATGAGAAGTTTTGTTCCTAAGATAGGAACAATATTTTTTGCAGTGTTGCTGTTCTCGCGTGGGGTCATTAGAAGACAAAGCTTGATGTAGTCTATTTTATATTTTCTGTTCAGTGATGCTAAGAACATGGCCAAGGGAGTCTTATCAACGTTCTCGCGGTTGCTCCAACAACGAAATGGAATTACAGAAATCGAAGCATTGCAGACGATCAACGCTATGAGAAAAGACGGTCGCTACGTCGAAGACGTTTGGACGTAGCGTTTGTTTGAAGACTGTCGATGTTGGAGTTACATAAAGGAAGCGTGCGATCCTGCATCGGATGAACGTCTCTCTAATTAAAAATACTATAATTAGTATCTTCCGTACGTCCGTTTAGGCGATTTGATCTGCTTCGATCCATGCGCCATATTTCATCCCTACATTTTTAATAGGTGTTATTTTGCAATGCATTTTATATTGTCTGTTATAATATTATTCAGTATTTAAAATAATAATGAAATAAAACATTTGCTTAAATGGGTTTTGTGGTTGACCGTTTGAAGTTCGTGCCTGTTTCTATTTGATCCAAGTAAACAGTTTCATTGACTCCAGCATATCCTTGCTTCAGGAATACCTTTGTGTGTTTGTCTCGGAACGCAACAATTTGCTTAATTGCGGATGAAATTTGTGCTTTTATCAAATTACGAAGAAATTCAATAGTTGATTCAAATTATGATTGCTATCAGAAAACAAACTCCNATTTAAAATAATAATGAAATAAAACATTTGCTTAAATGGGTTTTGTGGTTGACCCTTTGAAGTTCGTGCCTGTTTCTATTTGATCCAAGTAAACAGTTTCATTGACTCCAGCATATCCTTGCTTCAGGAATACCTTTGTGTGTTTGTCTCGGAACTCAACAATGTGCTTAATTGCGGATGAAATTTGTGATTTTATCAAATTACGAAGAAATTCAATAGTTGATTCAAATTATGATTGCTATCAGAAAACAAACTCCTCTTAAATTTTTCCTGCAAGATCCTTGTGACAAGCCAAGTCTGTAGGCATGAATTATTAAATGCAATAGGTACGTATAATACCTTTACCTCTTGCTTGAATCTGTGCAACGATCGTAAAATAACAGCGCTTGTCTGTATAGAAGCGAGCATGTTGTTTAGCAAGCAGACGAGAACCAATCATGCCGGCTGTTGAGAAATGGAATATAAGTTTAGTTTACTCAAATTAGGTTATAGGAATGATGGAAACCGCAAAACCTTACCAAATACTACAAGGCCTATTTAAAAGAAACGATGGTTGCTAGCCCTAGATATCTAGGCTATTTAACGAGGATCAAAAGATGGCTTGTCTCCCCTAAAGCTGGCATGACATAAAATACTGATGGCGACGAATATATATTTCGGCTGGGGCAGGAGTCGAACCCGTGACGCCTGATTCCGATACACTTCGGGCAGATGAACACTTGAAAGAAATTTCCATTTGTCGTCGATGGTAAGTTGTTTAGTTTTCGAATTAATGGAAGTGTTGTACAATGTATACCCTAGAGAGCAAAAAACCTAAACCGTACTTATCATATAAACTGGATGTACAGAATCAGTATATTACTTTGCAGATATCAAGTTCACTTAATTTGTAGATTTCGATTATCATTTAATTCGTTTTATTTAAGGTATTGGACGTATTGCTACAAAACCAAATATTATCAGCAATAAATATAATTTTGTTAATGACTAAATTTAAAGGTCCAACCATCAGACCGACTTGGGAATACACAGATCTCTGCCAACTCTTAATTTCTTTTTCTATGGCTTCTGTTTTATCAGTTCTGACAAACGAACATCCTAATTCTTTGCGAGACGATTTTTACGTGATGAACTTTTGCCCCCAATCAGCACTGTAAGCTAATTATATCATGGAGCCGTATCTCAGGACGATCCTTCAATGGCCCACATTGTAATTAGCTAAAACAGAAGGCTTCGTAATTCTTAGAGTGGTTAGATAAAATTCACTGACGACGTAAATAAGTTTAATCGTGACCGCATTTCGCCGTAAAAATCCAACGTATTATAACCAAAATGTGACGCCACGATACAAGTAAGCGGTTGCTTGGCAACAGATAAGTGTAATGTCTCCTTGTCTTGAGTGGCCGTCTGCAGGTGGTTCCACTTCAGGCCATAAACGAAAACAAACCGTACTAAGGCGCACATTCAAAATGTGGCGGGGGGCATAAACATGTCTGCAGTTCTCAAACAGCCGTTGTGGAAGATTGCTTTACGATGATCAACGAACAGACCTTGGCCAAGTTCCTGATTCTCAGCATCTGAAAGAAGTCACTTTCCAAGATGCGGAACCATTCAACGCCGGTAGGTTGATTGAAAGTTGCTTCTCCGACAATCAGTGATCATTGCTAAAGAAAATGCCGCAATGAGCTCTGCATGCGGACGACAGCTTGCGTATGAATATATTTAAGGTTCAAATTCTTGAGAATTTAACGCAAGTAGCATTTACTGAAACAACAGTTAAAGAACTAACATTATATGAACAGTCTTTGCAGCTTCAATCAGTCAACTAGTTCCAAGGGAATCGAGAGTCATAGTATATTGCTTTCACTAACGTACTCTAGATTAAAGTATGTTTTCGGCTGATCTACGATTAAATTGGAAGTGCTTAAGCGTCTGCTTCACAAATACATTTATGCCAAGCGCAAAAGACAATCCGACCATCCAAACGGATAGGCCATTAGTCGAGCTTCTCTGTGCAACCTGCTCTCTGCAAACTTTATCCTTTGTCTTTGTGTTAACACAGCAAGTCTTCTTCTTGTTGACAACCTGGCGATAAAATGAACCGACGCTTTGACCAAACCCATAATGCAATGTTGCGGTTAAATTTTCAACTAAAAAGTAGCAAATAACAGCGGGTTGCTCCTTAATTTGGTCAACGCCATTGATTTACCGCCCACGTGTTCAACGATCGCAGAATAGCGCGAACAGCTTTCCTTAATCGACAATGGGAGTTGTTAAACGCGCTTCAATACCGATAAATATCTCAAAATAGCTCCTTCAAGTCTCCCGATTTGACGTCAAACTTGCCGACAATGCTTTTTCATTTTATTAAAAAAGAAGTAATTATGGCTAAGGGAATCAGCCTGGATTTCTTCTTCATCCTTGTCACAACGCATCGTTCTTTATTGCACTTTTTGCTAAAACTAGATCTTAAAATCCAAATTTCTTTCATTTCTTTCTGGGATCTATCACAATGACAGTTTTTAATTAAAAAATCCACACACTGATGGCATAATTATTACCTGTTAGTTGGAAATAACACGATAACTCTAATTCACCTTTACAGTTACAATTCCGTGATTACTCTGCGTGTACGCTCTACTGATGCCCTTAAATCGGCCTTTGCCTTGCGAATGACATCAGATAGTAGCCAAGATACTCAACACATTTCGTAGTTGAGCTGATTTCGTAGCCAAAAGGTGTCCACGCAAAATATGGCGCACAAAAGCGACTTGCATTTGCAACATTTGTTTGTTTGTTTGTTCAATTTTATTCACAACTGAGATGATACAATCAGAAAATTAAATACAAGGCTACAGATTGATAATGTGAATATGGCAAGTAATGACTGTACACAGCACTTACATAAAGCCAAATTGAAAACATTTACAGAATTTAGAGAAATCAATAGACTTTAATAGACTTCTTGAACATAAGACCATCGTAGAAAGAAATCTGCAACTTTCTACACAGTAATGCATTTTTTCCAGTACTATATGTAGGATTTATTTGCAGATAAATACTGTAGATAACTTACAAAAGTAATTCTGATCGAATGTCTAATACAATATAATTAATTTCAATACAATCGAAAACTATAAAATCACTCTATAAATATTTACGATACTTCCTACTAAACTTACTTATTAAGAAATCTGAAATAAAACATTAATAAAAACCCTGACCCGGCTATTTACAAATTAAAAATCTCATCCATCGAGCTTCTGCCTATGCCATGCATATGCAATTACTTTCTCCCGATTCAACGACTTCTGAAAACATTTTCTGATTTCTTTGGGCGAAATGTCAACACAATCATCTGGCAAATAGCCGCACATAATGTCCTTTATCTGTATGCGCGTATACTGTACTCGATTATTGCTCACATAAAATGTAACTTCAATCATTGTACACCTTTAGTTATCATTTCCTGGTTCTGGTTGCAACAGTCTCTTTTACAGGACTACCTGCTTTTATCATCTGTAAGCACACATAATTATGAATAATTTTGCATAATTACGTAAAAATTGGAATAATTACGATGCAAACTCAATAATGAAAACAGTCTGAAAATATGAATTACATTTTCTCGACATCTTTTACAGATCATAAATATGATTAAAGATTCAAAATAAATACAACCATAAGATGCGGATGACATACTCAGGTTGAAATTTCTTTATCTTCAGCCGAGAATATCCGCCTCCACTTGGCGAATTGAGTCGTTAAAGCAACTTCTCATTCCCTGCTCGAGGAACCGCTGCGCAATTTATATCCTTTCCTCTGGCAGTTACGTCAGCTCAGGGTGGCTCAGGGTCAGCTGTAAGGACCTACTAATTTGAATTTCCTCCTCTGATTATTATGTCATTATTTACCGCAACACCTTTATTATTCAATTTTTATTTTGTAAGAATCTTCCTCTTCTTAACCTTTTGCTTATATTTGTGTTTTTGTCAGAATGGCAGCGATGGTTACGTCTTCATACCAACCTTGGACGAAATACTCAACAACAAGTGAGTTGTGCTAGTCTAGAAGCGGTCTTTCTGCAGAGTATTCATTGTTTATCAGCTAAAATGCCAAGCAGCTTGCTTCATGATGACTGATTTACCTAGTTTAAAATTTTGTTTTCGTGAAATGTCAAAATGTTATGTAGTTTTGTCTTTGTGAACCTCAACCCAATAATACTAGACTGACCGTTTAAAAATAATGCCGTATTGAAGCCGAGCTATGTTTTCTGCAAGTTTGATGAAATTATCACTTTGGAATGGGCACATTTGGAATTCGCTGTGCTTGCCGGTTTGCAAACCGTTGCGCTTGAATTTTGAAAAGGAATCGATTTTTAGTCTCTTGGAAGCTGCAGTGTCTGTCTAACCGAGGATAATGTAAACGCTATTTGTCAGTGTCCATGGAAGACAATCATTATGCAGAGGAGCGAGGGCCAACACATTTAATGCAAACACAAGACTGAGTGGGTTAGGTCCGCGGGATATTATAGAGGAATTGATTTGTGGAACAAGAGGTAACGTCCAAAGCAAACAAACAGCTTCATTTGAATTCAACATTTCTTGCTGAGCTTTATCGATCCACGGCTTCTCGCTGGTCAGACTAAAACTTTGGATTTTGCAACGTATGTTCTCCCTTATTCGGGCAGAAAAATTGGAATTTAAATCCTGGCGCTGCTTCGTTGTGACAATTGTTTAGAATTGTTTCCGATTTCATTGGTTTTAGGGATAGTTTTGATAAAATAGTAGATGAAGACATGAATGATAAATTTGAATTCAGTCGGATGTTTGGTATAAACAATATAATTTGCTACTTCACCAAAGTTTGGCACTGAATTCAGAGCCTGATAATTTACAGAACGTTGTGTTGCGAAAAAGGTTAAATACAAGACTACTATTACGTTCGTAAACAATTTGTGACACTAAACTTCGAGTTTTATTTGAATGGTTTTGATCAGTCGTCCGTCGCAGGCCGCAACCCATAGTAACGACAATGTCACCACAGACTGTTTCTTCAATTATTTTCTCAAAAATGTTCAATTACTGGTTGCGTATTTTCACCTGTAATAATAATTAGGTTAATATTTTAGACGTCTCTCACAGATTCACATTTTAGAATAATTAGGTTTATTTTAGAAGGTGCTTCGCTTTATCCTACTGATGATTTCGCATATCTTTACACATTGGAAAGCAAATTTTGCAAGACGCCAGTTAAAAAAAAACTCTAAATTTCATATCTCGCAGAAAAAAGAAAGCCATGCAGAGAAATAATCCTCTGAACTGGCCTTGCAATCAACCTATTAGAAAATGGAAACGCTATCCAAACCATAGAATTATTACATTTGCCGTAAATTAGTATTTTTATTAGAGAGCCGTTGTATCACTTGCCATTCTGGAGCGAATATTACTTGACTCTTTTCTGATGCAATAATAATTTCTTAGGGCCATCGTCTTTTCCAACACGAAGTCATAAAAAGACTACTGTTTTGGGCCGGGTTAGGATTTATGGCACTGTGCTTCTGTGGTTGTTTAAAAGCTTTTCAACGTGTTTTTCCATTCAGACTAAAACACAATTTGTAAAAAGATTTGCAAATTCTTTCTACCTACCAGCGTATGGTAGCAATTATTCAGATAACTAGGACTGTTCAATCTTATCCACATTTGAGCATTCTTCCATGCCTTCGGCTATCCTCTATTGTTTGAACTTTTGAAACAAATTTCTTTCATTATTTCGTGGGAAATATCAAATGACATCAGTAAAGACACTAAGCACCCTTTTGTGACAGAAACTGTTTAAACCCCTTTTTGTGGTTTAATAAACTGTTTCCCAATGTTGCCATCAACACGCAAAAACGCAAAATACAATATTCATCAATCTGTTTTGGGTGACCACCCGTGCTGATAGACTGCTTCTCGTTTTTATGCGTTCTGGATATCATTTATATGATTTCTAATGTTCCTACAGATGATTTTAACATGGTCAGACAGAAGATACTGTTATATATGGTAAATACGGAGAACTGTCATTTTTAAGGGACTAATTTAACATCCGCTTCAATGCGAAGCAATGACGCTGGACGCATGCAGCTGCGACAGCAACGCGAACCAGCTAGTCTATATCTATAATTTACACAAGTCTGTCTGTATGTTTTTGTCTGTTCAAAATCTGGCGCCTGCCAATAACTAGCAATTATGTATTTGATCAGTGATTAGCTCTGAGAAACAACAAAGCTCTTGTCACAGTTTTCGAAGCACACTGTAAAGCACCAATGCTCAAATCAGGTCAAAGTTGCACAATGCAAATTGGCGCAGAATCTAGCGGAGCCGTTTTTGAAAATGTCGCCTGGAAGCCGAGCTATGTTTCTGCAAATTTGTCTAAAATAATGAAATAATTATCGCTGTGGAATGGGCGCTTTGAATTTACTGTGCTTTCCTTCGAAAATTCGGTACTCGAGTGGTTTGAAAGCATCGCTTTCATTCTCTTGGGAACTGGAGTCTTGAGTTGTTGGCATGGGACATTGAAAGGGAAAATCTATTCACGACCACTACAAGATATCCGATATTGTTTGAATGTAGCTCTTGGAGTTCGACTTGCTGAGAGATGCTGAATTATTCACTCCCGCCATGCTGAAGAATCATTATTGGCTAAAATTCTCATAAGTACTGTTCAATAGGCTCAGCGCACTGAGAACTGCGATTTTTTAGGAGCTAAGTTTAAAATCTGCTTTCAATGCGAAGCAATAACGCTAAACGCAGCTGCTAACGCGCGGACCAGCTAGTTAATTATGCTAATTATGCTAATCGTCATACAATGATGTGAAACTAAGATGATCTGTTGACCCATTGCTGTAATAACACAGCCGTTTGGATAAAGTTGCATAACTTTCAATCTAATAGTTACTAGCTGGTCCGCGCTGCTAACGCAGCTGCGTCTAGCGTCGTTGCTTCGCATTTGGGCGGATATTAGTTAGTCCAGTACATATCACAGTTCTCCGCCTGCTACGCAACTTCAGCCAGCTTCGAATGCTGCGCATCGTTTCTCAGCTGAGCTACGGCTCCCAAGGGACTGAAATCGATCCTTTCGAACCATTCGAGCGCAACACCATTCGAGCGCAACGACTTGCAAAGGCAAGCAACAGAAAGCTCACGGTGCCCATACGACAGCGATAATTTCAACAAATTTCGTCAAATTTGCAGAAAACATAGCTCGGCTTCAAGGTGACCTTTTCAAAAACGGCTTCGTTAGATTCTGCGCCAGTGGTGTTAGGAGCTTTTAATTGGCTTGTGTGGATCTTTGCATGATCTGCCACTGTCATTCTGTCCGCAAACCATCGAATCCAAAGGCATCGGGAGCTATGAATATATGACACGCAAAGACTTCTGTTGTTGATGAGGCCACATGAGGCTGAGGCCAACGGATGCTCTCCATTGCCAGGGATGCTCTCCATGGCTTGTGGGAAAAAAATGCGCGGCGGCGCCAGCCCGAAATATCTGGAGGGGACAAAATGAAGTTATGCTGCTCTGGTGTGGCTTCGGGGCAAAGCCCCGAAAATGTTTGACAATATCCCTCCCAACTTTGCAAGTTACTTTCATCTGGATGACATTTTCAAACGTTATTGCTTCTCTCACGTCTCCTTCAATATGCTAAACAATAGCCAACTGGGTGTAATTACGATGCCTCGAAAATCCCCCTCCCCTATGGCTAGTTTGCTGATGGATTTGGAGGAATTGAAAACTCGACCTAAATTTCAACTGGGGGGGACGCGTCCCCCCAGTCCACCCCCTGGCGCCGCCCCTGTAAATCTGCGCCTATTTGCATTGTTCAACTTTGACCTGGTTTGAACGTTTGCGCTGTGTAGCCTGCGTGCAGACAAACTATTTTTTTCGATGAAATAGTACGTCTGCGCAGTTGTGCAAGCTTTCTTGTTCTCCTACTACCAGTTTCTGGGTAGTATGCTGTGATTGGCTAATTTGAACCTATTGTTGTTTGAAAATAATCTTCATTGATATGGAGACAAGACGGAAATCACATCAGCGTCCTTTTGTCAAAAGTGTTTGCACTTGCAAATCCAACACCTCACTAATTGCTTCGACAGACAGATTACGTCAGGCAACAAAGACTTGTAAGGCTGCTGATGAAATGTTGCTAGGTATCAGCCAATCACAAGGGGCCAATATAAATCCAACCAATCACAGCATACTACCCAGAAACTGGTAGTAGGAGAACAAGGAAATTTGCACAACTGCGCAGACGTACTATTTCACCGAAAAAATAGTTTGTCTGCACGCAGGCTAGCGCTGTGCGGTGTGTTTTGAAAACCGTGCACAACCAGAGCCGTGTTTTTTCCCAAACGTCAGAAACTTCGTACTTGCTAATGAGTGCCAGGTGCCTGGTTTTGAACATACATACATACATACAAACAGACAGACGTTTGTGAAATAATAATATAGATGTTACACAAGAAACTTTCCAGGTTCTTACTGCTTGGAACTTACTTTAAATACTTTAAGTGCGAGATTTGGAGTAATTATTTTGTGTATCAAACTTCGACGAGATCACTAGACACAGTGCATATGACTAGTAATAAAAAAATAAAAAAATAATTAGTACCGTTTCTAAATCCATACATTGCAATATACCATATTTATCTATTTATATCTGCACCTTGAAAAAAAGCTATTGCAGCTTATTGGTTTTACAGAATAAATGATGATGATGATGATGATGATGATGATGATGATGATGATGATGAATACTTTCTGTAATATACTATCGCTGTATATTTTCAAGAAAAATAATCTCATATTGAACATTGAAAAATAATTAGTGAAGACCAAGGTCGACGAATCAAAGAAGTTGAAGGTTACGTATAAGGAAGCCGTTCATCCGCGAGAGCAGCCAGCTCTCTAAAGAACATCCTGAAGTAATCTATACCAACCGTGGAAATCCAATGACGTAAACTTTCGTTGTTTCTCCATACGGTTTGACGTTGCGTATAATTTGTAGTTTATTATCGCTTTCATTTGTATATATTTTTTGCTATAGTGAATTCGTTTTGAGAATCGCCAATCTCAATCTATCGCCGTTCAGCGTTATTGCGAAAACGACATTTCTACAGCGATAATTATTTTATTATTTAAGTTAAATTTGTAGAAACATAGGTTGGCTTCAAGAAATTTTTGCAATTAAATTTAAAGAAATTAAAAATGATATTAAGAAAATCATCAAAATTTAATTTCAGTAGACGATAAATTGCATACAGTAAGAACGGCAAGCAAGGCAGCTGCGACTTTTTGCAGCAAGTGAAAAAATATGTATACAGTGAAATCTGTCTATACCGTCCACCTCTGGGAACTGAGAAAAATGACCTTTATAGATAGGTAGCCTTTCTGTCCATTGGATTTCTATAAAATATTATGTCTTTTGGGGGGTTATGAAGAATGGCCTTTGTATACACAGGTGGATGCTCTATAGAGGTGGCCGCTAATACAGGTTTGACTATAGCTATTTTGTAAGATGCCCATGTTTTCATTTTAGTATTTGTTCTGTTTCATACTCTTAGGATCAATGTCACTTACAATACGTCAAGTGATACGTATTTCCGGCAGAGCAAATCCAATCACGTGCACGATGCTTCACAAATTGAACCTGGATGGCATTCGCTGACCTATCATGCCGATGGTATCAGAAGATGCGTCGATAATTTGAAAGACGAGGTTGATTATTTGTCGCTGGCTACGATGTATTGTTTTCTGTTTGTTCGTTCGGTTTGTTTGCTTAGCTGGTTGGTTGGTTGGTTGGTTGGTTGGTTGGTTGGTTGGTTGGTTGGTTGGATGGTTGGTTGGTTGGTAGGTAGGTT
>OFHS01000430.1:8455-43521 GCA_900245855.1 Calvadosia cruxmelitensis
TACATTCAGTAGTAATTTAAAGCACAATCAGCAATTATATTAGCAACTATTTATTTTCTACTATATACTGAGGCCATGAAGAGAACAGCATGTTAAAATTTCATAAGGATGTGAAGGGGTTGAATTCCACAGTAGGGAAGCACGATCAGAGTATTCTAGCTAATTCCATTTTACAATCGCCCAGTTCTGTGAAACTTCTTCGAAATCCAAGGCAACAAGGCCGCGTAAATTGTAGGAAGTATATATAACACACATTGCACATAGACCTTGCTAAATGTTTTCTTAGGTATCTGAACAAAATAACGATTTCATCAAAATGAAAGATCATCGACTTCCTATTCATAAATACGATATATTTCAAATTGATACATACAGTATAATCGGACCAAAACAGAATATTTAAAAGACATTATATAAAAGATATCTAAAAGGAACTACATTTAAGAATATGATACGTCACATAATTAATTAATACAATGAAGCGTATCTACAATTATTTACAAATTACTCAGCTTGGCATGTCCCCCGGACACTTGCACAATTCCCTTTAATTATGGCTAGAGACATTCTCTGCCGTAGCCATTGAGACTCTTTCTTTTCTCCTTTTGCTTCTTGCAGTTTTTTCCCGAGGGATGTGAGGAAATTAGTTGCCTCCTTCATAAATTAATAATTGATTTATTGGTTTGTCATTTTTCAGCTTGTGAAGACACTCCGGAGATTACTTGTCAGGATTATCTTCAGAAAAACCTTTGCTACGATCCAATGTTTGGATCTTTCATCAATGCTCATTGCTCAAAGACATGTGGTCTCTGTGGTGAGTAGCTGTTACCCTTTGTAGCTGGGAAATTATAAATTAAATGTAGCTAAAAATTACTAACGTGTCTATTGAATGGTTCATTTTGATTTGTTATATTTTTACATAATTATAACTCTATGTGTCTCTTGTGGAATATCATCGCTTTCGTGGCCCTCGTGGCTTCATAGATGCCATGGTCATATCACTCCATCTCGTGTGCAGCTTGACAAGGGCTTTAGACATCTCTAGTAGTTTTGAGCTATTTTCCGATATATTACATCTTACCTTCTAGGTTCAACACCAAGCCCCACACCAAAACAGCCAGGTAAAACGGAAGATACATCTGTGAATCTACTGTAAACGTCTATCAGTATAGATCGAGAATTATAACATTTTCAAAATCTCCTCCATTATTCTCTAGCCTCTCTAGACAATCTAGTATCGTCTTAATATTATACATACCAAACTCGCTGCTATTCTAGCACATAACATTCCAATATGTCTAAGCGTGTAACAGAATCCTTTTATACAATTTCAATTAGTAAATTTCTGAACTCAATGATCCGGCCAGATTTCCTTGGATAGATCATAAGATTGCTGTATCAACACAACACACCTAGACATAATGTCTTCGAGTTTCCTAATATAATTGCACAGAATATACTTGCAACGTTGTTCTTTATTTAAAGAGGTTTAGCAAGTCATAAACAGAAAAATATGCTCGGTATCTCACGACAGTACAAAGACATGCAAATTACCACGAGCCCAACATATTAGTCACTTGACCGAATAAATGTCTCTATTTATATACTATAGGCACTAATTATTCGAGAAGGACATATATCATGGCAGTAACCCGTGTGGTAACCTTTACTTTACCTTCATTTCCTTCCCCTGGTAACCTTGTTTTTCCTTCGCCATTTTTCTACCGACACGATGTACATTATAACCGATATCAAATATAGCTACATGAACAATACTGTAAGAACTTTAGGAAGTAGGTACTTTTCTGGAATATTTGGCTTTTCATAGAGTACATTCACGTGTATTGTTTTGATCAAATACATTTTCCTTACATTTTTCCAACATATAATTAAACTCATGGCTCATGAATTAATACACTGATAATCCTGCATTTATTTTAAGTAATTGTGATTTGTCATCTATCAGAGATTCTCGATTTTGTGAGCTTTCTAAAGATCCTGGTGCTTTGAAATATCTTGACGTTGTTATTAATATTTTGTTCTATTTTTCTAAACAACAGCTACAAATCCAACGACTCCAGGTAAGCCATCGTTAAAATGCTACATTGCAATTAGTTTCAGATGTCTTGTTTAGTGTTGATTTCCCGCTTACCATTTGATTGGTTTCCATAACCTGCACTTTGAAATGTCTACTATGAACTATGTAAATTTTGTCTACATTTCTAAGAACGCAATCTACTAGATAGGTAGTAATTTATTTTCAACTCGTGTAGTAATTTCTGATATTTTTATGTGTACATTGCTTCATGGCTCTTCTTATGTGCTTTTCCATTATCAAATCAACAATATATACAGAATACTAAACCATGCCATACCAGATAGATACAGGAAAAGTCATTATCATTGTTTAATATGGCAGGGATTGGTGTTGTTCTGATATACAGTACTTCCCTCTTAGAGTGTAGATGTAAAGTTGGACTTCTTGGACTCGCTACGCTACACTTAACTATTTACTAATATCCTGGCTAAATTTTGCTAACAGAATTATGGACTGTTGAAGTTTCGAGGAATGCAGATTCATCGTGAACAAGATTCTTTCCACGACCATAAACTCTCTTTTGATCTATTGTATACGAAGTAAAGCAGATATTGTGATGATAATATCGATCACTGCGTTAATCTTTGCCTATCCATTTCCTTACTGAAGACTATTCCTAAACTACAGTTTAACGTATATAATTGTCTTATACATACAGTGCATCATACATCGCAGAGTAAGAAACATCAGTGTTACAATATTTTGTACCTTCTGTTCACAGATTGCACTGATCCTCTCAATCCGAATTGCAAAGTTTGAAACATCGAATTGCATATCTACGAAATTTTCGGTCCCAACGAAAATCGACGCGAAGATATTCATGCCATTTCTAGTAAAAGATGTGATGTCCTGTATATGTATATAGCTGTAAAACTAAATCAAATTAAATAACGCTCTGTACAATCTGACGATCGTGTTCAGTATAGCTAAAGCTTTCTTCATTAATGAATTATACCTTGAGTCTATTTGTATACTTGTTTTCTCTTTTTATCTTAAATATTGTATCAGATAAACTCAAGCATGATAAGGAATTGTCAAATAAATTTCTATAGAGAGCATATGAATATTGTGTGGTAGAATAAGCTACGCGCGGCCAATGCCATGTTGCCAGTGCGACTCGAAGCATTTCTCTAGAATAGACCATTTTCACGAGCTGCCATTATGGGAAAAACCAGTACATTGTGGGGCAAGTTGAGTACCTAAAGCAGCGAAGAAGCTGTGTTTCTGACCCAGAACATCAACGAAATTCTTCAAGAAAAATAGAGCAGCTTGAAGAAATCTGCATCAGTATAAAATCCAACTTATAACAATCCCGAAATCAGAGACATCAACCTGCCCCATAATGCACTTGCTTTTTCCAAAATGGTAGCTTGTGAAAATGGTCTATTGATGAATAGTGTAATGCCGATTGTTATGTCGGCCAAGCTTTGAGGTCCTAATGCTGTCCGCTTTTTTGTGATGGAACCATCATCCCAACACCAGAACACAAATGAACAGCAAACCATCTGAGCCTCAGCGAGCAACAAGAACAACGACCAACCTCTTATAAAGCACATTAATTGCTTTAATCCTTATTGTTCACTCAGACTGAAAAGCCCACTGACCTCTTATACTCAACACGCATTAGCGTTAGTTGATTATACGGCTTACAGTACTCAAAAAGCTTTGAGGAGCCATTAACAAGGAGTTACCGTCCATCCATAAACAAGTTACGTTTCCATTAAATCAATATTATCCAAATACGTAAATTAATTGAACATTACATCGTGATAATCATATATGGTCTAAGGAAATAGAGGAATAGTATACTTCAAACAAATGCAATGAGAGTGCAGTATCTTATACTTAGGTAGGAGATCTGGACTCACCATTGTTAGTAGTCTTATGATTGATATTAAACGAACTGCAGAAATAAACCATTCTTGATAAGTATAATAATGCATATTTTATTGGATAATTACTGGTGCATGCGATTTCAGTCGTCCTCACGTATTTATTCTCATCAAACAAATAATTCCCCAGTTTCACACGTTGAAAGCGGGATGTGCTACGAGGAATATTAGCTAATGACGCATGACTCTTCGTTGTGACGCAGCTCGTTTAATCAGCTGTTAGGTGGGATGAAGGATGTCTCTTAGGCCAATGAAATTAGATTAATAGTTTCTCGTCAACGCCCGCGTCTGATTTTGCCTCCGCATCAAAAAATTTAATTATTTACAAAAATATCATTATTTTCTAAATAAAGGAGAACATTCAAACATCAATATCTCGTTTGTCGCAATAAGCTGTTTCCGACCAACTTTGGGTTGTGCCGTGTTGCCATCGTATTGTCTCGCTGCCTCAATGTGCATTTGCTGCTCTTCTACCAAGGACCTAAGTCCTTGTCCTCGATGAAAATCTCTACTCCCAGTGTCAGGGTTGCATTGACGACGGAAAGGAAAGGAGCAGACGAAAATGAAAATGTGCCTATGATTAAAACTCTACAGGGTGTATTGTGTACAAAAAAGGACAGGGGTCTGAATGGTTAACATAGTAAATCGATAATTGAAGTTATTCAAATATATTTTTCTTTGGTGTTCTTTCATAAACGTTGTGTGGTTGCTTTTAATTTTGTCATGCACTACTGATGTCACTCAACATGTCTGATTCTGTTAGACACAATATACCAGGAACTTGACATGTTCTTATTTCAGCGCTACAAGGATGATAGAAAGTGGTTTTGAAGGTGTGACGAAGCTCGAATTTTCCTTGGTAAAAACTAATGAATAATGAAAAATGAAAAAATCCCTCCTCAAAATTTGGAAAATGGTTGACGAGAAACTATTAATCTAATTTCATTGGCCTTAGCAGCAATCAAGCACATTACAGAGAGACGCGAGAGCTAGCTCATAGTCATCTCAATCCTTCAAATAGACACATATTTTACCAGAGCATTAAATCAAATGCAGATTTTAGTGCAAAACTCCACAAGGAAGAAACAGTGTCATATACCCGTAAATGAGAGTAACCTCTTCCATGTACAGTGGAATCCGCTTAATTCGAAATTTCAAGGTACTGTAAAACATCCTTCGAATTATACGAACTTCGAATTGGGAATAATAGGAAAACAATAGACAGAAGACAAATGCGCGAGATCAAGGGACAGAACTATCGTAGTTCGAAATAGATGAATATTCGAATTACAGGTCTTCGAATTAGGCAGATTCCACTGTACTCAAATACCCGCAAATTATATTATACCACATCAAACTTGAAGGAAGTATCGCTATCATTACTGCAAATAACCAATAAGTGGCCTTGATAACTTATACTTTAAAACAGTTTCTGACGGTGTGCATCACAATATAAACATCATATCGAATCACGGTTAGCGCATAGACATAATTATACATTATACTGTTCATGAAAAATCATGTTCACGTAACTCCTTTAAATACCAATCTAATGTAAGGTTTAGAGATGCTTACTTGAAATAGTTATCAATAAAAAAATCATATCACAACACCACTTTTTCTACAAGCTATAGAAAAAGTTATTGGACATAAATTTGTTTTTCTATGACTCAACAGTGGAACATTGGTCGACGTGCCTCTATAGAAAGCAACAGTGATCAGTCTTTTAGCATAGATCACCTTATAACTGTTGTGTTGGAGAGCACCTCATCAAAAGAAAGAGTATTAATCTTTGTATAACTGAAATCCTAGAAATACGCTAATAAATAGAGGTGTGATGCTACAGTATATCTTGTAAAATCCAAAATTACTCCTGTAATTCATTAATTAAACTCATCACCATAGATAAATTGTTTTGATAAGTTGTTTTGTTGTTTTCACCATAGATAACTTGTTTTGATCAGCAAATCTTAACAGTTTGCATTTAGAAAAAGCGACAGGCATGCTTGTACTACTACTGCATGTTATAAGAATTGATAATAACGGCAGAGAATAGGCATTAAACATTGGAGGTCTATAATTATATTGCACTTGCAGAATAATCTAGTGGATAATATTTTTATCAATCCAAGTCCAGATTTTCGACCAAATATGCCCATTATGATATCATCAGTATTTCAGAAAGTAAGTAATCATAATGGCAACACATTTATGGAACGTTCAATGAAAATATATTTTCTATTCTCTAATGACTTTCCTGGAAATGCACGTTTAATGTTTGGAACACTTCTGCGCTGAGAGCATACAGTTTCTGTTACCGTATGTACACGATGATGGTGCAGTACTTATCCATCCGTGTGTGATGCACAATCCATTCTGCATATTTCATGTGAGATGGCTGCATTATACATCATGATTGCAAAGCATTATAAAAATTAATTCCACGGAAAGTATCACTATACCTCAGGAATTTCTATGTGCTAATAGAAACATGCAGAGCTACTAGAAATAGTATATTATAAGATTTCATTGTGCAGAACTTGTACTCGTTTGCCAGACGAGCAATTTGCTGAACAGTCTCTTTAGCCAACGCAGCAACGGTGGGTGTGTTTGAGAGAAGCCATAGAAATCGCACGCAATTTACTTGCTGGTGCTAAACTTCTCGCTCGGGGGTTCAATATCTCTCAATTAGTAGGGTACGAAGCCAAGACATCACGAACGGCTACTCATCAAGAAATATCAAACTATAATGCAGCATAAAATTATTTTTTTCTTTGAGTCGGGCACTCTATTGCACAGGATATACAATTTTCAATGTTCAATCTTCTTGAATTTCTCTATTGTATTTGGATCACAATACATATGTACATAAACTGTTGTAAACAAACGGCGAGTGGAGGTGCTTAGATGGTCGCCAACAATCAGCTGCTCAAACACGAGCACCCCACATTGTTAACTCTATTCAGCGTTAAAGAATTCTGCAAGCGGATCAAGTTGTATAAAAGGCGATGATTTATATTGTACTTCATTGCATCTATGGTATCATCATACGAAAGCAACCACCATGGATTCAAAGCAATTGACTATGTTCCTTGGCATCTTGTCACTATCTTTGCTGGCTCAAGCTACAAGAAGTAAGTTTGATCATTTGCAAAAAACGTTGGCTGAAATTTTGCAATACAGACATCATTGTACATAGTAAATGTAATGTTTTATATATTAAACATTTAATTCTGCTATTAATGAGTAGTAAAAGAAGAGCTTTTACAGTCTATTATTATCAGCTATTTTTACGAGTAGGAGCTATTTTTCGATGCATTGTCCTACTTTCTTCAATCCATTGGCTTGTTGAATATGCTTCTGTGGATCCGGTTTGCTTGCAGTAGCCAATGCAGTCATACTTTGGTGTAGGGAATATTCGTCTTCTGGATATATTGCATATATCTTTCCATTTCTTTAAAATGATAACTCTTTCCTCTGTTCACAGCTTGTCGAGATAATCCAACTTACGGCTGCGCATCAAAGGCGAGTTGTTGTAGAGCGTTTGGCTATCGATTGAAAATGAGAAGAAATTGTCCTGTGACATGCGGATACTGTGGTGAGTGGTAAAGACGCCGAATAAAAACAGATTTAACGACCAAAATGAAGTAGGCATGTATGCCTTTAGCGGCTCAGAAATAGTTTTAACTTGGCCATGTTTGGGGATGCAAGTGATGGCTTTTTATACCCAGTAAATACTTTTCTGTAACGATTTCAATAGATTGCTCTTAGTTGACAAATTATTGAAAAGTGCTCCTAGATATATCACATTGTATTCAAACATGCATTTCCATTTACCTTATTTAATTGTTCGTAGTCTGAAATAAGCATCACGCATTTCACAACCTTTTCGTAAGAATTATACTCATTGTCTTTATTTCACCTAATAAACTTGTCAATACTTTGTTGTTTTATAGTTATCCAACGCGTTACATATCCTCCTATCACAAGAAGACCAAGTACAGGTACGGATGGTTTTCTTACATACAACTGGCTTGATGGCCTTAGAGAGTTTCGTTCCTACAAGCAAAACGAAGACCTCGGAGAAATATAAATAACAGTACCAATAGTAAATTGATCACATTTTAATACTGTATTCTCTAATACATATTGAGTAGAGTATTTTCATTTTTACCACCTTGAAGTATCCTAATGGTTATTGTTTCAATAAGTATTTGGGGTATTTATTAATAGAATAAATGACAGATGATTATATTTCTTGCTGAATATTCATGTATTTTCAGGTTGCCGCGACAGTTTGATAACAAACTGTGCGAAGTATAAGACTTGTTGCTATCTTCCTCGTCTGAGAAGCTTCCTGGTCAAAAACTGTCCTAACACTTGCAGCAATTTATGTGGTAAGCTTATCTTGTGTATATAACTGAAAGTAGCTAACCCTTAACAGCTAAATGGGAACTTTTTTCAACTTTGTTTGAACAATTGACGAATCTTAGTGCTGATGCATGTTGGAATGCACGTGTTTCAGGAACGTGATATGAGCTGAAGTGGACAAGTTTGACATTATAATAAAAATTCTTGAAATTTTCCAACATTGATAATATTAAGCCCGATCTCGATTATAAAAAGCATTTTTCGTGTTTTTTTTTTACCCGTAGAAGAAGTTAAATCATTATAGAGTGCATTGTGGCTGTGGATGGCTAATTACCAGGCCAACAATTTACAGTACCTTAATTGCTTCATAGAAAATGTTGTGGCTTCTCAGTTGAATCAGCATTGGAAAGTAGAATACGTTACTTGTCTTTTAGCAATCTGTAGCAATCGAATATATTGTATGAAGCAATTTGATACAATTGAATGATAATAGTTGACAGTTTTGTTTGATTGTGATCTTCAGTTGTGAAACCAGTGCATACTTATCCACCACAAACAGCAGCTCCTCCACAAGGTAAGTGATCTGTTCACTTTATTCTTACGATCAGAAAGCATTTTGGGTTACAAGCTTACGAGTTCATATACTTAATTTGGAACTAACATTGGAAATATTAACAGTAAAGAATATGCTCCTTAAATTCAAACACATAGAATAGGATGCATTTAAAATTACTTCAAACGATAGCATTTACTGACGTCATCTCACATGGTAGGGCAGATATCTATATAAACATTCATAGATATAAGCATTTTCCATATGTTTTTGCTTCGGTTCATAGCAGTAGCAATGTTATAACTATTAAATAACATTTACTATCCCTAAAACTAAAATATTAAAAAATTTACTAACCCTATTGCTAAAAAATTCAAACGACTAATTTCACTGGATTGTTCTCTTCCAGGTTGTGTTGATGACACAACAGTGAACTGCAGATCGTTGGTTGCGAAAGGATATTGCAACAGAAACTCAATGTTCAGCACGTATACTCATCAACGATGTCCTGTTTCATGCAATACATGCAGTGAGTAACAGCATAGTTCCTTCAATAGACCATTTTCACAAGCTACCATTTTGGAAAAAGCAAGTGCATTATGGGGAAGGTTGATATGTCTCTGATTTCCGAATACGGAGAAATTTGGAGTTGATACTGATGCAGATTTCTTCAAGCTGCACTACTTTGCTTAAATATTTGATTTTTGTTAATATTCTGGGTCAGAAAACCAGTTTCTTCGCTGCTTCAGCACTCAACTTGCCCCACAATGCACTGGTTTTTCCCATAATGGTAGCTCGTGAAAAAGGTCTATTATATAATCAAAAAGGACCTTGATGGCCAGTCTGTTTAAAATCGCTCCTATCTAACTGTTTCATATCACGTTCACGTTTCAGAACCAAAACCAACTCAATCACCAACTGGAAGAAGAGGTAGGTTTTTCCCTGCTAGGCTAATTACTTAGTTATGACAATTATTATTTGTATAGATAAATGATCTAAAAAATCAAGTATAGTATACTCCAATAAATATGGCAGAAAAAAATCCCTATGTTCCGCGATTTATGATGTACCTTCTGTGTACCTATATTTCATAACCTTTGTGATCAGCTCTGAAACATACGAGAGCAAATGAAATAATGTTACAAATGTAAGCTGCAGAACAAAGGCATCCTTCTGAAATTTTAGTATTACTTTATAGATTTAATTTAACGACATAGTGTCATTTTTCTGTGATTAGGTTGCGTTGATGATCCCAAAGTCACCTGTCGTTACTTCGTCTCACAAGGATATTGCTCCAGCTATTCGCAGTTTAACACTTACATGAGGCAGCATTGCTCAGCATCTTGCCAACTTTGCAGTGAGTACATGGATTCTATACGTGTTTAATATACGATCTCTCTCACGTTATCCTAACCTTAATATTTTGCTATTTGAATCTTTGATTTATAGAAACGGTAGCAACTCAACCCCCAACAGGAAGAAGAGGTAATCAATTAATCGATGCATACTTGCAGATTGTATACACAATACTCATTAATGTCCTACACAATAATTCTTTAAATTTAGTAGAATTGATTAATCACTCGTCTATTGCACTTTATTCCATTGTTTATTGAGTTAGTTTGATTACTTTTCCATTAATTAGGCTGCGTGGATGATCGAAACGTTAGATGTCAACATTTCGTTTCGCAAGGCTATTGTGCTGCAGGCTCACAGTACAATAACTACATGAAACAGCATTGCCCAGCATCCTGCAAGATGTGCAGTAAGTAATATAATGTTCTCTTTAATTACAATGAAAACCTGTGAAAAATAACAATATGAAACATTTCTATCTGCTAATGCGTAACGGCCAGAAACATCTATTCTGTTTCAGAACCAAGACCTACTCAACCTTCAACAGGAAGCAATGGTATGGAAACTGTCTGCTTATGTATTATATGAAATATGAACTCGAATATGTGATACCAGCTTGCTATACTATCTCTATTGTCTGATAATTTCATGTTGTAATCCAACAAAAATCATCTGTAGTTGGATGGCTATATCTATCTGCGCATATTTCTGATATTTTGCTTTGAACTTGTTTCTCCTTCAGTTTGTAAAGATAACCCAAGAGTTAACTGTCGCTACTACGCAAATTGCTGTCAAAAGGTCGGATTTCAGACCTTCCTCCGTCAACATTGTCCTCAGACCTGCAAGACATGCAGTAAGTATCGAAATTACTGCTTCTTAAATTATCTTTAATCAAAATAATACAAATAATTCCTAATTAATATTCATCCGTAAATCTCTAAATTTTTGGCTGAAGCAGAGCTATTGCATATAACTTGCACAGACAGCTAAATCCAGACTTGTTAAAACTCCACTGTAACATAACAACTAGTTTTTGTATATGGTAGATCGCTTCAAATGCACTGAACTAGTTTACAATATATGTAGGTACTTAGACTAGAAACAAGACATCGATGGTAAGAGCGTTACGCAGTTGAATATTGTTCCAATTACTATCTATCAATATTGATTTTCAATAGTACGTAATTCTTCACTAACAGTCTACAATATCCCAAATGTTTTTCTTTTAGTATCCTGAAAGCCCTGCAGTTTGATAATTATCAACAGACCATTGCTTGACAATGTTGATCCACTAAGTCAAATGCATTGTCGGGCACGTCGAAGTACCATTTCACGCAATCTACCAAAATATATTTCTTAACACCATAAATAACGTTTTGCACAATGTAATAATGTATACTTTACCTCTCCGTATTGCAAGAAGACAGGACTGTGATTTGATTTTTTAAAATGGTAACCTACCAAATGGTCTATTGCAAAATCTCTACTGCAGTGCTATTTTTCAACTAAATTATTGTAAATATGACTACTCTGCACTTCATGCTACATGAATATATTATCATTTTGCTTTTCCTTCACAGTCGTTAATCCACATACTATGCTACCAGCCACGAGACGCCCTACAGGAAGTAAGTGAAATCGTAATACCAATTTAGTCGATACCGTTCTAGAAGTTCCCTTAAAACTTTACTATTGTAATATTTAGCAAGAACATAAATCAAATCATTATAAATGTAACATCGTGTTTACTTTCATAATGAATACCAACAATATTGCTTAAAGGATCAACCATTCCAAATCATGATTACGTCATCATAATATTATGCCTTACACATGGCAACTGTTTTATAGTCGAAGTTTAAGAAAATTTTCATTTCGAACGGAGGTTGAAATGATTTCATTGATTATGATCGTGCTTATCGTGCACGATGTTCAGCTATACACAATATGTCGTATAAAGTCAAATAAAACAAACAATTTGAAGGGAATAAGACAAATGTTCACCAATCAAACAGAGAATATCACACATCAGTATATATAAATCCATTCTTCTTGTTTATCAAATTTGTAATTCATAATTTCGATACAACAATTATTCTGAGGGCTATGCCGTTTTGATAATTTTTGAAATTATGGTAATTTTTCGTAGCAGAATGTATCAAAATCATTGTTTTAGTATGGCCCTGTATGCATAAAACATATTTTGGATTCGACAGCATATGTATCCTACAATTTGATTATTAAAAGTCGATTTTTGTTTCCGTTATCCGTTTGCATACTATGAAGTGGACAATACGTGATGGAGTGTTGTTGTTTGCTTTCGTTAGAATGTCAAGATCATCCGCAAGTCAACTGTCGCCAACTGGCAAACAGAAACTATTGCTTCAATTCTATATATACACCCTATATGCGAAAATTCTGCCCGGAGACTTGCAATATATGTAGTAAGTTTGAATTGCACACAAAAATCGTTAATGAAAGCATCATTGGACTAGCTCTTACGACAGCAGAAGTATACAAATCAAAATGGTCTGGATCAATTTTACTCAACACGTTCACTTTACCTACATTTTTTTAACAGTAGGTGTATTAGATTATTGATGCAATTTAGATTTTATACCAATAAAATGAAGTCTTATAATTAACATGTTACTAATTAATACATTCATATATACAGTCAGCCTATAATTTCGAGATAAGATAATTTTATTACGACTTATAAACACTATCATTCAAGCATAAATACTTTAGAAAGAGCTTACCCTCTAATCAATGAGCGTCGCAGTTTTCTTGCGGAAAGGCAAACTTGAGCAGGCAATTATTCTTAGACATTTATGAACATTAATACGTAATGTTGGGAATATTCTAAATACTATAATTATAACAATTGTCATCTAACGATTAACACGTTTGGTAGCAGATAATGTGTTTAGCTGCCTTAACAGGAAATGAAGAGTTTTGCATTAGTTCTTATAGCTTAGTATGCTTTAATGATACCCAACGAATATGTCCCTTATTCCATGTTCCAACATTAACCATTCAATCTTATCACTTCCTAGAACCGCGACCGACGATTGGGACAAACCCGCCAACAGGATCATCTACAGGTAAAATGTTGAAGCATGCAAGCGTCATTCTTATGACAGCCGTATAGAGTATTCTTATCTATTATGCAGCATTGACAAACCTCTATGTAATTTCAGTCTGCAGAGATGAACCCAACGTTAACTGTCGATATTATGCCAATTGCTGCAAGAAACCAGGATATCAGGTCTTCCTTCGACAGAATTGTCCAAAAACATGCAATCTATGCAGTAAGTACATTGATTTGAAAGATCCATACTGCAGAACATACAATGTACTACATATTAGCTAAACATAATTTGAAATCGTATTGAGAGATCACATCTGTTTGTATTTACATTTTAACCTTCAAATTTAAGAAATGTATAACCTGTAATACTTACACGGCCGACAAATTAACAATCAAAAAGTTATTTAGTTGAAAGGATTTGCTCCAGAAGCAATAGTTAGTGTGTTTATCAGTCCAAGACGTTTTTTTGACATCTGAGGGCGTTAACATGGCAGTGTCGAATGTATGCAGAGAAGTCTAGCATTACAGAAAATAACTCTACAGAAAAGAGTATTACCTTCTTATCATTACAATCGTAGCATTTCACTTAACAAACATCATTTGAATAAATGTCTAGCTTAGAATGGAATAAAGCCCGTTAAGGTTTCATGGCATCATTTGACATGCCCACTGTACTTTTCTCGATAATTTCTAACAGAGCTTTCCTATTGTGACTGTCTTTCCTTTCAATTGTAGGTAATCCAAGCGTTGTGCCACCTGTCACTCGTCGCCCATGGACATGTAAGTGCTCTGATACAATGCTGCTAAATACAAGTCGAAATTGCTTCTGCTTTGATGTGGTTTCTTCAAATATCACTTCTCTAAAGCACTTTTGTACTATTAGCAAATCGTACATGTTAAGTACTAAATCAAAATATTTAATATATATACTGTACTAAGTATCGACTCTTAGATTTTGAAATCAAGAAAAATGGATGGATTGATTAAGCAGTTTGGTTGAATTACAATTAGTCGGGTTAAGTATAATTTCTTTACTGTTTCGTTTCAGGGCCAGCAAAAATCACCACAGGTCCAGCTGTTCCAGGTAAATTTTGTCTTTCACCCATTTGATGTTAAGCTGGACTTTTCAGAAATTAGAGAGAATGGTTTAAGGTGGATATATCAAATGCACGAATTATTTTGGGAAAATACGTTGCAAAATAAGAAGGTAATGAATCATGCCATTAAATTCCATGTCATTAACGTTTCTTTTAGGCTGCACTGATAATCCATCAATCAATTGCAAGGTTCGGGTCAGCAAAGGTCATTGCAGGGATATGTTTGAGAAAGACTTTATGAAGAAGAACTGCCCTGAATCATGCCGGATTTGCAGTAAGTTAGCACAACATCAATGCAGATCGGTCAATATGGCATATGTTTCTGTAATTTACAAAGTTAACTGTTTATAAGACAGTAATCCTTTGCATTTATACTGCATCATTTAATCCAATAAATTAGCATGTAGCTTTGGATATGAAATTCACTGATGTGACTTCATATTTTCAGAATGTAATCTTGTGAGAAGTTTAGGAAAGATGAAACGTGAAAACCTGGTGTTTGCAATGTTTGCGATATTAACTTACGTTTTATACATTAGCAACATATTTTCCAATTCACAACATAATTCCCGTTTCATCCAACATAACGGAATTTACTTATGTCAATTCAATTTTTCAGGAAAGAAAAAAACTCCTCTTCCACCTACTCAAGTGCCTCAGACACGTAAGCATTGTTATCTTCCTGAACACAAGATACTTCATTGTCAGAAAATGCACTTTGTGTAATGTCGGGTAATAAAATTCTAGATATTGTTTGTCAATAGTTCTTAGCAAACGGCTGAAATGGCTGTTCTTGTAACACCACTATATCAAATGATGGGACGATAGGGATATGTTTACAAGTACATAAAACTTTTATTCTCAAATCAATTCACAAGCGGTTCAACAATCATAAAAATGAGTCTACAATACAATAAAATCGCAGTCACGATCTGCCTAATAAATTTAAATGCTAAAATATACAATATTACCAAAAATAAATTAAACTATAATATTTACAAATTAAAAATTTCCTGCAAGTTTTCCCCAGCACTTAGGGTGCCAAGAATGCTTGTAGCATTACCCCTCTGGATTGCAATGCTTATTCTTTGAATGAGGTAAGCCCTTGATCTAGTTTCTCCTGTGGCGTCGATAATTTTTACAATAGATGTTGGTAACAAATTGTAAATATATGGATGAATATTGAATAGCTTACTATTACTCTATAAGCGATCTCTATCGTCTAGCCATACGCTGAAATGTGATGTTCATTTTTTATACTGTATAAGAGAGCACAAAAAAGGTTCGCTTCACAAATCCTGAACCCCCTCAACTTTGAAATCGTACCGCCGCCGTTACTAACAATCACTTGAAACTACTGTCATTTGTGTTTCGGTCGACATGATAGTTTTCTCCTATTTTAGGATAGTTCTTACCTAATAAATGTTATATTCTGGAGGGCCCTGAGGGAGACAAGCGAAAGCTTAACAGGATACAGACGATGATGATGATGATGATATTGTAGTTCATAGCAGATTCATTGTTAAAGAAATGTTCTTTTGCTAGCATTATTAACGGTTATAGGAGCTGAAGCAGTAATTTTGGATTGATTGGTTTTTATGTTGCTTGAAGTGTGCTACTTACTGACACTTCATTGTATATCTACAAATACATTGACTATGAACACATTCTAAGATACAACGCTGTTATGCACGTTTAGTAGATATGCTTTTTGCAGATGTCATAAACGATTCTAATCTTACATTGTTTATATTTAAGTTACTAATTTACATAAAACTAAATATATGTTTATTGTTTTACAGCCGTAGCACCGTTTACAAGAGGACCACAACCCCCAAAGACAGGCAAACCAATGACTCGTAAGTTAAACAAATCTTTCATTTTAAATGGGAATTAGCAACATAGATCAGATATTCAAGAAGCATGCCATGCTGTCTAGTCAAAAATAGCACACCCATAACCACGTGCATAATCCATGTCTTACACAAGGTGCATTTAATAAACAAGTACAATTGTTGTGCTTGTATGTGTTACTTGTAATCTCCAATTATAAACCCATCATGCGAAATAGGCAATAGGTATAATTGTTTGTTATTTTTATATAAATATTTTATTATTTTGCAGCAGTAGCACCGTTTACAAGAGGACCACAACTTCCCAAGACTGGAAAACCAATGACTCGTAAGTTAAAGAAAGCTTTCTGTTTTCAGCAAACGTTTACAACAATACTAGAATTGTACTTCAGTGGCGCTAAACAAGTGTGGGATTAGCTGCATGATACTTCTGGTTAAAATACACATATTAAAGATAAATGCTATGCTGTTTAGCCGTAATAACGCACTCTATCTCTAAGCAATTAAATTATCTATGTGTTGCACAAGGTACATTTAATGAAGAGAAACATTATTGTGATCGACTGTATAACTTCGTTTACTTCAAACGTCTCATCGCCTCAACAGCAGAACCGCGAGCTAGATGCTTTCTTATCCAAAGAATCAGCATGGCAATCCAGCGAGGAAACGCCGCCAGTATTTTTGAAACTCTGCATTCTACGGAAAGCATGACTGAGATTTGTAAATTGTAAATAGAATAATTTTTAAGTTGTAATTAAGAGGTTTAGATTTAGTTAACTTCCGTGTGTAGGAAATTTTGATAGATTCTACGCTGTACGTTACTGCAAATTATTTTACCTGTACTCACCAGTTTTATTAAGCGAAGTTCCAATTACAAACCTTTTACACGCAAATTTGCAATAGATAGTTATTTTTATATTTTTATTGCTTTTACAGCAATAGCACCAGCTACAAGAAAACCACAACCTCCCCAAACAGGCAAACCAATGACTCGTAAGTTAATAGATATTTCACATTTCAAAGAAAACTATCAACAAAATTAGATTTATTATAATGAAGTGGCGTTACATAAAGATGTGATTGGCTGTATGATTGTTCGAACATAATTAAGGCAAAATTCATGAGAAATACTACCCAATGTAGCTAAGAGAACGCACTCTATCTCTAACCAAGTACATATTCCACGTGCTATACATAATTTACGTTTGCTGGACAAGAAGGCTGTAGTAAATTGGCAGTATATATTCTTCGAATAGTTGTGTTTAGCTCATATGTAAGAAACGCTTTATTCAAACTTCTTTTTCTAGGACCAACCGGAGTACCACCAACAGGAATTATTCCAGGTACATAGATGTGTATTATGAGCAATTCGAAAGTCTTCCTGGCATTGAAGCATCAAAAATCATATAATTATGGCCGCTGGTTTTGGTAATATACAATGCACTCGTCAGAGCCCGTGTACGAGCGAGTAAGCTGTGAGATTACTGTACTGTTTAGTTGACTAATAGTAAGAGAAATCATCGGGTTGGTGAAATTGATTGTCGTCAGATATATTGTAAATGGTAGTAGACACTAACATCCTTCCGTTGCGATTTATTTCTACTCATAACTTTCACTCTATCGCAGCACTCCTATCTCTCTTAATGATGGCACAATTAGATAATATAACGTTGTCAAAGATCCATATTGCATATAATTATAATCAAGGGAAAATCTCAAATTAATACGATTATTATAGCATTAAGATTGGCAGCCGATGATAAGCAAATGCTTTTGTCCTTTTAGGATGTACCGATAATCCTTCTGTAAGTTGCAAGACTCGAGCCAACAAGGGCGATTGCACAGACCCTCAAGAAAAAGATTTCATGAAGAAAAATTGTCCCGAATCTTGTGGAATATGCAGTAAGAAATTACATAACATTAAACGTTTATGTCGATGCTCGATACATATTATGGAACATCCTCACATCTGAGATCTCAAAAACAGTTCGTCGGTAATATTGATCTACTGTATGAAGTTTTACAATTTGTCTTCTCTAATTCCATTAGCAGGTATAAAAACAAAACCACCTCCATCGCCACCAAAGCCAAAAGGAGGTCAGTGAGAAAGTACATCTGTAATTATTGCTATGAGGTTGAGAGTTTCAGATGTTTAAGAGAAATGACAAATTTCTCCCTTAACACTCTGACATCTACTATCTGCATTTGGACGAAAGGCTTGGAAGAGAACTGGTCTAGATGTCAGTTCCCTATGATCTTGTAAAATCCAAAGAACATTTTGAACCAAGCTAAAATATAAGCTAAATTTCTCTTGTATAGAAATTGTATATTTCAAAACACTGATCAAGCTTTTGCTGACGATATCATGCTTGTCAATATACAGTCATTGTAATAATTATTTGTTTGTCTTAATTTTATGCAGTTTGTGAAGACAACGCAAAAGTCAACTGCTATTACTTCGCCAAATGTTGTCAGAAGCCAGGCTACGAAGTTTTCTTGAAGCTCAATTGTCCAAAAACATGCAACCACTGTGGTAAGAAAATTGCAATGAAAATAATATGTTCATAAAACTCGAATATGATTTGTTTGGACATTTGAGACAACTTACAACATCTATTGAAGCCTGTTATCCATTGCAAATCCTGACTGGATATTACATCGTGTATTTGAATGTTTCGAAAAATCACCATTCCTCATGCTGTAATGTTGCGTAATTATATCAAGGAAGTAGATGCATAAGCGATTCTGTCAGTTGAGCAATTCTGCCTAATTAAAATTACGCTTCATCGACTATCATAAGCTATTACAAGGAGAGAAAACACATCGTATAGTTTACAAAAACGATTAAATGTTCTTTCTTGTGCCATTACTTGCTAGGTACCACTGTAAAGACACTTCCACCTGTAACTGCAGCACCTCCAACAGGTACGATCAAGACGGAGAGAGTATTATCTAGCTTGATAGATGGATGCAGTCATTCTATGTACTCATTATTCTTCATGTTTATCCAAGATCCAAGATTAAAAGATTTGATATACGACAAGAAATTTATCATAGATTTTATGTCGATGAATGAAAGTAGAAATTTTCATACTATTTGAAAATCATTATTCATTGTGTATGAGTATGAGTATGAGTATATATTGAGACCATATCGTAAACGAAATACAAAACAATTGATTACAGAAAGTGTGAATAGCAAGTAACTTGGTTACATGATATGATGGGTCATTCGTTATAAGCACAAATTTGCACAATTATCGGTTCCTCAGATATTCCATTTCGGCAGAACACTTTCGCTGCTCGTTTACAATAACAGTCAAACAATTGACCCGTTTTCATATTCAACAAGTACTAAAATTCAATTTATTTATTTTCTTTATTAGGTTGCAAAGATTCCAAGCAAGTGGACTGCAAATTCTTCGTATCAATCAATGCTTGTACTGACGCAAATCAAAGAGTATTCATGACTCAGAACTGCCAATTATCCTGTAATCTTTGCAGTAAGTATTACATATACTGTTTTGATGGATTTACAAAGGTGATATGTATATCATTTTACCTACATCTTATATTTTGTGCATTTCATGGAAAATTCCAGAAACTAAACCTTTCACTGGACCGGTAAAGACTGGTATGCCACCACAAAGTAAGTATACAGTCTTCACACAGCAATCTCTAACTTGTTGTTGAGAAGAATTTCCCAAGTGTAAGTTTCTTTCTTTGAGTTAGAAAAGAATATTAGCTATTCACAATAAAAATAAGCGATAAAAAACACAGTATGTTGCAACGTTTCGACATATTTTCAACATGCCATCTTCAGGCAAGAGAAGGAGAACGGTTTACAGATAAATATTTATAGTTACGGTTTAACAACGTGACAATGAATTCCTAATTACGGACACAAACAATAATACAAAGTACGGCTATACAGCTCTATTTATATATTTATACAGCTATTAGCTACATAAATGAAAATTAATAATTATGATATTCAATGATTTACTGAACCATTATCATGGCAGCAATTTGATGTTACAAATGTTACATCATCCGAATTGTTCTTCCGTGATGGCTTTCTTATTACGAAAATCTTTATTGCCATATACTTACAAGAGGGAATTTATTGACTCAAATTATTTAATACTAAATGAAAAACTTTCCTAAAATAGTAAAACGATGTCTCGGTTACTTCCTCTGCTTTTCTTGTGTATATATCTTATACGGACTCGATATTTTTCAGCTCTACGTCCAAAGACACACGTTCCTCCATTTACAAATCCCAAGCAAGGTAAACAAATGTATATGCTTCTATGAATACTTTAATACATTATGAGGAGGCGTTTCATTATAGAAGTTGATAAACATGTCAGCCAATGTGAGTTTAGTTATATTATTCGAATAAAGGTCTGAATTAAACGCATTTCAATGGCTTATATATTATACTTTCCTTGAGATTTAATTATTGTACTTACCCAATTTTAAGTATTTTATCAATGTTCTATGCTTCAAATGAAGCAATTTGTTCGATTAATTCGTACTTGTTATTATTTTAATGGTTGCTAATTAGAGCATTCTTATAAACTGTAGTGCAACTATACTGTATGCATCAAACAGTTTTAGTGTTGCTCTGTCATTCAAATATTCTGTTGTGTCTTTATAACCCTCAGTAAAAGGGTTGATAATATTATTTTAGCTGCTAAATAGTAAAGCACTTGGTTACTGATAATATCCACTAGTCGCACTCAGAGTACAATATTGTAGAGACTTCGCATGCCAAAGTGACGTCATCTTTGTGCATCAGGTGTCTGACTTTTCTTATAACTATTACGATGCAATTGGATTTCAGGTTGCACAAACAACCCTTCGATTGACTGCAAATTACGTGCAGCAAAAGGGCATTGCACAGATCCACAAGAGAAGGATTTCATGAAAAAGAACTGTCCCGAATCATGCGGCACATGCAGTACGTTTTTTGATCGACTCTATTCAAATTACAGTTCTTGTTTTTGGAAGAGGGTTTTTATTAATAATAATGTTGAATGCATTGTTATAATGATTACATGCTGAATGCTCATCAGTACTCCTTCTGCATTCATGTTCTAGAACCCAACCCAAGTTCTCCTGCACCGTTTACGCCGACAACTGGAGGAGGTAAGGCATCAAGAAACAGTCATATATATATAGCTGATCTAAAAGAGCTAAAATTTGACGACAAAGCTTTGTTAAAATGTTGTATTTTGTATGAAAAGGCAATCAAATCCCCTTCGGGTCCGTGCAAGTTACTGGTTCACAGAGTAACGTCTTCACCATTGTGCACTGGATAAGATCATTATGTTCCAAATCCTAACAATGACATTTCTCGTTTCAAGTAACAGATTCCGAAATGTAGCTCAAATATACCTGTCCATACTGGAAGCCACGAATTACAGTTAATAAAATTTTAATATTGCTATTGTTCTTCCTAAGATCTAAGTACGGAATTGAGAAAGATGAGGTTTAAAGAAGTGTACAATTATTGTACGTTACATATTTTCCCCATGATTGAGTTGGCGTATTTATTTTTTATCACGTCATCTATTTCGGGTTTCAGGTTGCAAGGATACAGCTGGTGTTAGTTGCCTTGCATTGCTAAAGAAGACCGGCTGTACGAGTCCAAAAGTTGCTAGCTTCATGCAAAAGAACTGTCCTTCGACCTGTGATATATGCCGTAAGTGCCGTCTTCTCAGCTTTAATTTATCGCTTCCTATAATTTCTGCTTGGTAATTTCGTTTTGAGATGACCTCGTAGTAGGCAATATCTAAGACATCTGAAAGGCTACATCTGAAACATCTAAAGCGTATAGTACAGGACTAAATCTCAACTCCCGGATACAGATTTTAGTAATTTAGTGCAGAGTCAGTGTTTAATCACGGACTACGCTGTGGTTCTTGTGCCTGAATAAGGCGTCTGTGAGCGTTGCACTATATTTGAATTGCTTGTGAGTTTATATTTTCCTCCATTTTCAGCATGCGAAGACGAACCGACAACAAACTGTGCACAATATGTTGCTAGTGGATATTGCAATCAGGGCTCGTCGCTCTACTCAACGGTCATGATAACCAGCTGTCGAAAGTCTTGCAGCTTCTGCAGTAAGTATATGTGAATGAATATTTAAAAATGATTATGATTCATCTTACCATGTCCGACTTGTCTTACTAACAATGTGTTGTAGGGTTCCTGCTTATACATGAAAATTACTCTCGACAATAACGTTCTCTTGCTCCGCGCATGACACTTATTAAAATAATGTTTATTCTGGGAGAAAAAATGACAATATTCAATTTTATTTACCTTTGTAATGTGTCGATTATAGTGTAGACAAATCATAATGTGCTATAATTAACAACATATTTTCTACATGAGAAATTTGGTTCCAAATATGAACCACAATTTTGCAGGGTGCATGTAAGCAATATGCATGTGTCTTTAGTCAAAATTGGATGATTTCAATATAAACAATGATATTGAATCAGACACATCATTACTTTCCCCGTGCTAGATAGTGTTGTTGTGCACAATGTTCTTTATTCGAATTTATTGCATATTTGGAAAAGTACCTTTGTTCCTGGAAGAAATCATTCTTGGACATTAGTACTAATTTCTCAGTAAGGTGAACAAAAAGGCTGTTCTTTGTTTAAATCTCATAGTTAATTTTATGTTTAAAATTTCGAATCATTTCAGCGTCCAAACATCAGATATCTTGATTCCACAATTGAAACAAGAAAGGTGAGACTCATGCCCTGCCTATAAATGCAGGATACCATCCTTACATTTCCAGTTATGAAGTAATCTTTATTTGTTTCATGTATATCTCCAGTTACTTAGTGATGGGTTCAAATGTTATTCCAATTAAATATCCTGGGAAATGATGCACAATAAATAAATGAAATTAATATCTTTATATGGTGAAATTTGTATAGAATTATCTACAAATTAACTGAATATGAACCTAAAATTACCTATAAGTACTACTTTATAAAAGTCCTATTTATAAATTAAAAATGTCATCCAGCTGGTCCTCGCAGGGTAGCGTTCCAAGAACATTAATAGCATTTCTCTAATTTGAATAGTGATTCCAAGTCTCTGTTTAAAATATGCCACTGCTTTAATATCACCTGACGTTTTGATTAAAATCTTTACTTATTTGGTAAAGATCCATTGCAATGCTAGGATCGTAATATCAAGTATTTGTATCCCTATTCATGCGATAATTTTCTCCTGCTATTTATTATATTTACACAGTAGATACTGTAGGTAATTTATTATAGACAGTTACTATCTATAAAGGAGTATAGCTTAATCTGGCGATAATCAAACAGAATAATGTCATCCACGAATACGATGTTTGAAACTAGATAAATGAATTTTTCTTCCTTTGGCCAATTATGTTTTAGCCTGAAGTGTATGGCTTATTTTCGCTACATTTACTCCTTCAGATTTATCCGGAATTGTCGCATAAAGACGTGATGAGCTGGTCTCGTTGAAAATATTACCACTGGACTGACGATAACATAGATGGTCGTAGATTATACGCTTCAAAACACTTCTCGATATATGTAAAGTAGGATCAAAGCATATTTGTATAGAATAGTTTGTTAAAAAGAATGAAATTGATGTATTACATGTGCAACACAAACGTGGGATGAAATATAAAATTCATCAAAAGGAAATCAACAGTTTGTTACGTCTTATGTATGATACCTCCCTTATATTCTCCTCTGAAAATGATGTCGAAATTCTTCTGAATGAATTTTCTTGTAATGTTGCATGGAAAAGACCACAGTATCACTATTTTTCGACTAAAAGGGAAATCTGAAAAGCCAGCATGTCGTATGCTGGTTGGCTAATCTAATAGAACAATTGAATGGCCACACAAACGCTTTGTCTACATCTCAATCATTTGATAAAAACTGCAGAGTCAATTTTCTCAGAATTGATCTTCAGAATAAAATCACATGCATATCATACATTAATCTCTACTAAACGTACAAACGTAATGCTGCTAAACAAGTGGACGTTTGCTCTTGAACATAAAGTGACTATAGCTGTCTATATTTCTCACAACTATATATTTTGGAATTGATGAATTTGAAAACAGTTGTTATTCTGGATTCAACTGCATGAAGGTAAGCGTTAGTAGAGAGCTGATCATTTACACACTTGTTTAATAGCCCACAATCTAGTTGCCCTTCCTTTCATCATGACAATTGACAATGATTCTAAATATTCTTTGTTGGCAGGACATTGAGTGACAAACCATTCCTTCTTTCTTAGTTGCCAGAGAAAAACACTTTCTTGATGAAAGGTAGAGGTACGCCTAGGGAAACATTTTCGAGTTCAACCACCCTCATTAAGAGTGCTGGTTCGAGCAACTTCTGCAATGATGATAATTGTGCAGCACGGCGTGATACATTAAGCCACTCGCCATTAAAGCAGCGACATGGTCCAAGCTGCAAGTCCTGCTGGATTTCGAAACCCGCACGTGGGAAAAGAATCCCAACGTTCCTGCTAGTCAGCCATCAAGTCGTTGCAGACCATACAGATATGCACTTTCAATCTTACCCTTCAATATTTTCATCCCTGCAGATTGAAACATAATGAAACTGACGTTGAAGACGGCTGACCTTTCCCCTATGTGTCATCGTAGTCGTGTCATCTATTCGTTGTCTGAAGTTAAATCAACCTCCTCTACATTTCCAAGCATCTCCTGCACCAGAACTATCACTACAATTGATTTGTTTTGAATCATCATCTTTCGCTTTTCGGTCGAGAATTTTGCGACTATAAATTAAGTGCTTTTCAATATGCACTTCATATTTATTACAGATTAAATATTGATGTCTCATTAATATTCGTATTAACCTGTCGCCAATGTCGAAGAAATATGGTCAATCTGCTGACTACATATGGTTGGTACAGGTAATGGCATCGATAAATGTCACACGTCCCACATACGTTTGTATGTATGGAATCCCGGCGATCCCAAAGGCATTACATTATGCTACATTCCATGTATGTCTCCGTGGGAAGGACTACTTTACGTCAAGCACTTTGACCTAAAACGTCAGACACTCAACTTACGTCCTACGCAACACTTTCTAAATCGTTCCAAATAAAAACATTTTTGCATACGGGGGAACTTGTTGCGCCATGCTATATCATATTGTGCGTATAAAACATCTATATGTAAGTACTCACTGCTGTTCAAAAATGTTCAGAGACATGTTCGAAGGAATTTGCTTGTAATCTTAACAATCTTTCACTGAGTTGTCTGCACTTTGCAGTTTACAAGTTGACGTGCATTGATTCGGATAAATCATTTAGGTACTCAACGTTGTTGTCGAAAAGCAATGAATACTACGTCATTATCAAGTCTAGCATCCTTGTCTGAAATTTGCTCAGGCTTAAGCCTAGCCAAACATCGCAGAACGCCTCTGATGCTGCCCTGATGTGCAAGCGACATGTTGATAAAAGTCAATAACACCACTTGTAGACTTTGTTGACATATTCTCCTACTCGTCTGACTATCAGCTTCTTATAAAAGCAGACATTTCCACCCAGAAGGCATGATTTCACCATCAGGACAAAAAGAATCTACTCGCCGACAAAATTCAGCTGCAGAATGCTACTTTCAGTGTTACTTATCTTATCTCTATCAACTGCCTTCAGCGAAGGTAAAATCAAAACTACTTAGGAACTTGTAATGATTTGTATTTGATTATAGTCAAATTGGTGAACACAAGTGTGCATGCAAATCAATTGATCTGGATGTTACTCAGTTATACTAAGTATGTCATTTATGTTGAAATATTGAATTTGGATGAGAATTTGTGTAGTTATGAAACTATGGAGTAAGCCAGATCATTCTTCTAGTCGACGTTTGATATCGTGATGTACACAATTATAGATTTGTGATCCGAAGTACCTCATTCTGTACGAAAGGTATTGATAATCTTGGGTTCAGAGGTTAGAACTGAGCGACATTTTCTGTTCATTGCTTCGCTGGGAAAATGACGTGGACTCATTCTTACTGCAATGAAGACTATATACATGAAACGACAAAGGCTACATAGTGTAAGAATGACACAGGTCTATTTCCTTGCACATCCTACTGCATATCATTGCATATTTTCAATTATTGTAATAAATTAGTTCCTGCTAATTGAAAAAGGCTCTTTATACTCAACATTATTTTACTTAAATACAAACTAGGTAAATTAAAAGCACTAATACTAACCATAATCGGCAAATGTGTCGCGCACGCTTTCGACGTTTCCGCACGGGTGGCCAAGCTCAAGTTTGCAATGAAATCGACCTTTATCATGCCACTCAATCTATAGCGCCCAGTTCTTCAAAGAATGCCTTGGCTAGGGCCTTATTCATGAACCAGGACTACAGATAGTCTGATAATTTCGATTGTCCGAGACTACTAACGTGGATATTTTCGAATAAGCAACATCGGTATTCATGAACACGACCTTGGACCAGGACAACAAAGTCTCGAACTGAACTTTTAGTCCTGGTTCATGTATAAGGCCCTTGATGATCCAAATGCGCCAAGGTTTTCAATAGCAATCAGTGCGAATAAGAATTTGTCTTTTATGGTCTCTGTATTTTGTGTCTTTGATGACTTCAGCTTTCGCGGCAGCTAATCCTGTTGACTATTTTCTTGCTTGGTCTATTGCTTCTAGGCTGTGCAGATCATCCATTCGTTCCGTGCAATTCAATTACCTTTCTCTGTTATTCATCACTACATGTTGACTACATGAAATTGAACTGTCCAAAGACATGCGGATTTTGCGGTTGGTGAATGTATTTAAAAGACATTAAAATTATACTAATTGGTCATAGAATCTACTGACTGGCATACATGGCTCTCGCAGAGGATATGTTGTATTGGTTGTTTTAAGTTGAATTGATCAGATTATGACATGGTCTCCCACGATGTTATTATTTGAGTTGATCGTTGGTCTAAATTACATATCACATACATGTAGGATATATTATTGGTATTTCTAGTAAGATTTTGTTGAGAATAAGAAAGTAATTAAGGCTTTAATAGCAAAAAGTAGATTTCATTGCGCTATTCAAAGAACATACATAAGGACAGTCACATCATATGGAGAAAATCAAGTTTATCGTTGTACAGATTCAGTAATTACCTGTAATTTACCAATCAAACCAAGTAAACATGGATTTATTTGACGATTAATCGATTCCATTGCTGGATATATGTAATAATTCTTTCCATCAACATTTCTGCCAGTATATCAACACAGAGGGACTAATCGCATTCATTATCTTCCATTGCAGGCACTAATGTCAGAACTTTACCGAAAATAGGTAAGTACATCAAAAAGTCTACGTAGTCATGATCTGATGAACCTAACTCAATTTCCTGATGTATTTTCGCTTTATACAAACTTTAAACATTTATTTTTCTTACTTGCAGTGACAAAGTCTCCATCTGGTAAGCATCTCAGTCCAATGTATCATGCTGTGGTTTAAAATTTTGCTGAGTTGCTGTTATACGTCACTTTATAACAAGCATATGAAAATGATTGTTAAAGCAAGAAATCTTAGCTCTGTTTCCTTTTTATTAAAGCAGAAGTATTTTGCCAGTATAGTTTAACGGTGTAAATGCACCTTTAATGGCGAGTTTACCATAAATTTGTACTTCTTGTGTACTTTTAATCATTTTATTAATACTACTCATGAGCCAGAATAGTATACTCTATGAAGAATGTTGAAGATCCACTACACTTAACTTAGATTATGCTAAAATATAATATCAATTAATTAGCAATATTTTGACTGTAATATTTATTAGAATTATAGATTTCATCAAGGTTATGTTTTTATCTAGTAGCTGCAAGTAAGATGTATTTTCAGTTATAAATGCTGAATGAAATACTGTCAAGCCTGTCTATAACGGCCACCTCTGGGACCTACGGAAAGTGACCTTTATAGACAGGTGGCCTTTCTGTCCAGATTGAGTTCTATATTAAAGTGTTATTTTAGGGGTATGAAGGTTGAAATATATACACATTTGGCTACTCTATAGAGGTGGCCGCTAATAGAGGTTTGACTGTATATCCAGCTGGCAGCTTCTTCTTGAAGAAAAACAACCTAGAATTAACTGTAAATTTTCTTCTCTCTCGCTTATAAATATTACTAAACATCATTTGTGTTTTCAGCCTGCGAAGATGACCCTCAAGTCGTATGCTCGAACTTGGTTGTTATGAATTACTGCAAACTAATTGACTACAGGTCATACGTACAGAAGTATTGTCCGAAGTCTTGCAATTTGTGTGGTAAGTTTGATACGAATACTGATACGAATACTGTTTTCCATTAGTGCTTACTGATTGTTTATAAATAATTATTCTCTAGATATTGCCTGGGAATAATATATTATTAATTGTATAAGTTGAGGTCTAATTTTGTTTATAATTTAAATGATAAATGGTGCATTTCAGGATTGAAGACAGGGCCAACTCCATCACTCAAACTGACTACGCCAGGAGTAGCAGGTATTTGCCATATGACCTCTTTCCATGTTATACCGGTCTGACCAATTTATTTATTTCAAAATCTCTATCTCGACAACACACAGCATGCGTCAGACTTATAAAGCCTATCATGTACCAATTTTTTATAAATCACATACCAGCATTCCAAAAGTTACTTATGGTAATTTTCTTCCTTTCTTTCTCTCGTACGTGCAACTACTCTCTATGCACGTAATCAACATTCTTATTCAAATCACATGTCAGTACGTTCATAGGCTACTTACCAAACGCGTGTGTGACTCTGTTATTTTCAATCTAAGAATTGTCGGCGCTTTTAGTGAGCTTTACAGTTTATAACCTTTTCTTCTGACAGGTTCTTGCAAAGATTCTCTGGTTGGAAACTGTCAGCTATTTGTTTCTCAAAACCTTTGCAGCAGTTCTCAATGGAAAAATCATGTGACGCAACACTGCAGAAGATCTTGCAATTTATGCAGTGAGTATTAGTTCATTAGTTGATTAAGAAATTGAATTTTAGGCATTGATTCAATCTGGAATATTTGCTACTGGATCAAATATAAAATGTATTAAGCAGCGTAAAAGAAATTGTAAAAGAATATACATCAATATTTGAAATCAAATACTGCATTAGATATTCAAGGAGGGCTTAAATTGAACGTGGAATCTACTCGTGAAATCGATGTTATAGTCAGTTTTTCAGTTGTTCCTGCTATTTATGTTAAACTATGTTCGTGTGGGTTGCTTAGCACACATACCTCAAGTTTTATTCTCCATTAAAGAATTGTTAATCTTTCAAAATGTAAACTTTCATGTGTGACACTATGCATTTCTAGATGGAAGTCTGAAGACAACCTCTGCAACATTAGCAACGTCACATGTGATAACAAATCCTCCAATCACGCAGAAACCAATGTTTGGTACGAATCAAAGTGATGTATATAACAATTATTTGTGTATTGATACTTTTAAGATAATGTATTAATTGTTGATGTTCGAATATTTTGAATGCATTGTTTTAAGCAATATATCAACATTGAATATACTGTCGACAACTGGATATCTGAATGAAATAATAAGCACAGTTAGTTATCAGAAAGACATTTTTGTACATAAACACAAAAGTAGGCAAGCAATGGTATAGCATGGTTCTTCAAAGCGTAGATATAAACAGCTTTCTCTTAGAAGATATTCTCGTGAGGTGTAATTCATATTTGGCTCTTGATTTTTGGTCTATTTGAAAATTGCTCTAAATATAAATCATTCAATCAGATTATTAATGGATTGGGATGTACTCAAACCGTTAGCTACTTATGTGCCTCACTGAGCTTCCTATGCTTCTCTATCACCTTAAAAATTTATATTACATTACACGTAAATTTGTCAAATATACGTTCGTGATAATACATCTGTGTAAGACTTCAACAGTATTATTTCAATATAATTTCTTGCTTCACATTCACAAACATAACGTTGTTGAATAATTTGTAAATAATCGTGGATAAATTTCATCGTGAATAAACGTATTATATTTCATTCACTTTTTGTATGTTATTTACCCGCATAAATAAATTGTATCTACAAGTATTTGATAATTAACATATTGCACGACTTTCGTCATTAGGCAGTTGTGGAATACCAAAGATAGCTATGTCCAGAGTCGTTTCTGGGCAAAATGCTCGTGCAGGATCTTGGCCTTGGCAAGCACTGATCTATGACAGTGGAAGAACTCATTGTGGGGGTTCTGTGATCAATAGTCAATGGATTGTTACCGCCGCACATTGCGTCAAAGGAAAGGAGTATATGAAGCCAAGTCCATACTCGGTTGTGTAAGTGTTGCTGTAAAAGAGCAATAAATATTGTTTAATACAATTTGTATGCTTCAAGGGAGCTTCACGCCATGCAATTTGCTGCGTGCAAAAACAGTCTATAAATTGCTGATTGTCTCTACGAATTATACTCTCAATGGAAACCAGCGAAGGTGCTAGACATTACTTAGCAGAAGGAAGTTAATTACATACTGAGGTATGGTATTGCTCAAATGACATGGTATATGATCAACATTGCATGCAATATATTGCATTGTTTGGAGCATCCTTTATTCGACAGATGCAAACGATATTCTTCCTACTTTGAAAACGATATTTATAGATTTCAAGATATATCACAAGAAATTTCATGTATAACTGTTATTTTTCCAATGAATAATTACTATTTGGAGAGATTAATTATACCAATAAGAAGTACTTTCATGAGATGCTTTTGTTCAGGTAATACACATGTTTCCGCAGTCACATACTTGCACAATTTTTTCTTGATGGTACTTTGAAACAACTTAACTCATTGTATATTGACACTTTTCTTATTTTCTGGATATTGTGCGCCTTCGTTAACATAATATAATTTAGTACGTTTCTCGTAAACAGGTTGGGAGAGCACGATTTCAACAAACAGGAAGGAACAGAACAAGTGTATTATGTATCAAAAGTCATCAGCCATCCCCAGTTTACAAGCACAACTCTAGATTTCGATATCGCTTTAATAAAGCTAACGACTCCTATAAAATTCAACAATCGTGTTTCCACTGTCTGCCTACCAAAGCAAAGCAAGCCAGTTCCGGTTGGCAAAGAATGCTATCTGACAGGTATTTATGACATTTAATAATTTGTATGACTTATTGAAACACTTTCTATATAGCACGTGTGTCATCATGGATCGTGCAGCAATGTTTGCTATTGTCGTGTGAGCTGCGGATAGAACAGTTTTAGAAAACAATATACTGGAATTTTATATGAAATGAGTAGATATTCAATTAAATGTTCACAGAAGTGTACAACACCTGATTTATTGTTGGCAGAAATCACGGTAACTATTCTCAGCTGGATAATGGTGTATGCAATTAGTCCGATTCTTGACCAAGTCGAAGCCCTGGCATAATTTCAGACATTTGTTTAGGAGATGCTTCCTTATTCATTGACAACGACACGCGGTCAAAGCGACAATGGACCCCTGGAGTGCGGCTTCTGACTAGTTTTACAGTCGAAAATACCGTGTTTTTATCGTATTTTGCTGCCTAATACATTATTGGGTTGAGGAACGCTCAGAATTCAATCGAGAATTGAAATAAGGTGCATTTGTACAGCAAATAAAGATCTATTAAACTCAATTCATAAAGAAATCGAATGCTCCCAGCCTGTAGAACGTTGTTGTTATGAGCAGCTTTAGTAAGCGAAATATGTGTCCGTGCGTTGGCATGCATCAACTTTGCCCTACCATTTCTGCATGGAAGCCGCTAACAGAAGGATTCAAACGGCTTCTTGAAGACCTTGTTAGGAGCTTTAATCGAGACAAACCTGGAGCAATTTTGATGAAAAACCAGATGCTCCCAAGGTTATTTCCAAACGTGAAATTTGAGCTCAAGTTCTCCCAGTAAAAACACAGCAAAATTTGTCGATGTGCTCCCAATTCAACCCATAATCGAAGTAAACTCTGTTGCGGTGATTTTGAAGATGAGGACATTGTCAAACTGCCTCGTTAGCATTGAATTGGGTTGAAATTTAGAATTGGGCCTCTTTCCAGTTAACCCTTTAGATTCCGTTCCCCAGAAAATGTTGAGCCTCTTTTGAACATTATACCTGGCATACTAAAAATAACTGCGAATCAAGATGTTTTTGTATTTTCTTTTGCAAAGGTATGCACAGGAACAAGAATATTGGAAAATAAAATGCCAAAAATAAGTTATTTGGAATTAAAAATATTTGCGCATGCGCAGATTTGACTGTCGTCTTGACCGCGCGTCGAACTATCAATACGCATTGCATGCACATTTGGCTTTAAAGGATTTTATATGCTGAGGAATATCTCTTTATGAATGTGTTTCTCTCTATTTTAAGGATGGGGAAAGACATATGGAAATTCTAAGACAGGAATGCACAATATTCTGCAACATGTTAAAATGCCAATTGCCAATTCCAAAGTATGTGAAAGTTACAACCAAAGAATTCAGAGCAGAACATACCCGAAGGTAAGACTCTAGTTTAGACTAAATTTTTGAGAATTGAGTACGGTAGTGATGATGCTACGGGCTTTTATCGTTAATAACCAAAGCAATGAGCATCGTATCAACAGCTATTATCATTGAAATCCAGACAGCAAATGCCCTTCACAACATATGGTTCCTGTCTTAAGATAAAACTTTCCCATCTCAAGGAATCTATTGTCAAATCTAATAAACGAGATACTTGTCCATACTGAGAAATTCTTAAGACCATTATTAATTAACATGAATAATAATATATATAATTCTATCATTCTTCAGCAGATAAAGCCATATTTCAAAAACTGATACAGTGATACTTGAAGTAAGAACAAACTCTTATCTAGATTATATTTTTTAATTCCAGAGATTACAATTTCATGTGCTTGAAATTTTATTAGTGCAATAGAATAAAGATCAGTCATTAGAATAAAGACAAAAACACAGGGATGATTGACAAGTAAAGTTGACATTGTCCATATCGACATTTGAAGGTGTAGTTTCTGGCAACCATCAAAGACGTTGGTGCATAATGATTAACTGCTAGCTATTATTTAATATTGTTTAAGTAGTATAAGATCATTCAATGACGTGCTGATAATCTACTAATAATAAAAGGGATAAATCTTATAATATAATTACCAGCGTAAGATCAAAGTATATTTCTATTAGTATTAATTAAAATAGATTGCTATAGTTATTGTTATTGCTCTGTCTATTATTTCTTTATTTGTTTGATATCTTGTTCGATCAACTACAAATTATTTTTCCTTTCACGGCAGATTTCACCAAGAATGTTGTGCGCTGGTGATGGTGGTAAAACTTCTAGAAATGCTTGCCAGGGTGACAGCGGTGGACCACTGGTTTGTCGCTCTGGATATAACGGTGCTTTTGAACTGCAAGGAGTTGTCAGTTGGGGATCGCGCGAATGCAATTCGCATTACACCTATTCAATGTTTGCGAGAGTGACCGAGTTGCGAAAATGGATTGATCAAAATATGAGATAAAGGAGAGATATCCCTACAATAAAGAACGTTGTACAAATCATTAATTTCCTTGTTATGAAATATTTTCATTGTTGACGATGCAGATTTCAAATAGTAATAAGTGTGACATAAACAAATGAACTTGATGAATAATGAATAATGATGTAATAGAATACTATTGCTTTGAACGCCAATAAATTGACTGCTGTTGAAGATGTGTCTTCTTAGTGCATCGATATTCCAAATCAGGAACTACTTGTAATTGTTACTTTTTCTAATTTACTAGACAGAGATTCCTAATTCAGTGCTCACATTCTTTGAGGATTATACAAATATAGAATATAATCGCGTGTATTAGATCTTAGATTCAAAATAGCTCTCTCACCATACATCTTAACTTCGATCCAATTAAAATACTGTTCTGAACCAATATATGTTCCTACATCTAATTAAAATGACAAAAATCTGCTTAATTTCTCTCAAAGCATAAGTTCATCATGCTCACATTGACTTCAATAGTATTAATTGTCGTCTGGAAAGATGGCAAACCAAATTTTTCTCTCCAAGCAATAGAAACGAACTTCCCGAACATTTGCCTTGCACAGCTTTCCTAACATTTGTTGTGGCGCTGAAAGTTGATTGTTGCTCTTGTCCATGACAATTAAGCTGCTACTTGGTGGGAACTATGCTACAACACACAGGGGCGGATCCAGCCTAAAATCTGAGGGGTGCTCAGACTTCCCGCGGGGCGAAGCCCCGCCCGCTAGGGGGGTCCGGGGGCATGCCCCCCGGGAAAATTTTTCAAATATTGGGCCTCCAAGAGCCCTATAGCAGCACTCTGGCAAGTATGTATTCAGGTTCAAGGAAGCAAGAGCAGGATACCGCAAGTTACAATATAATCAAGAAATGGACTACAAATCATCACACACAAATAAATATAAATAAATATTTCAAAAGCAAGTTAGAAATACGCATGCAGCAGAACAGCTAAACATCTCGAAGGAAGAACAAGAACTCAGCCAATATCAGCTTCCCATCAAGCGTGGTACGAACAGGGGACATCACGACTCAGCATGTCTCGCAAGAATGTACACCAGCAGTCACTGCAGCAGACAACAATAGAAATCAATCGACATTCAAATAAATATATCTTTTAAGAAT
>OFHS01000431.1:0-43516 GCA_900245855.1 Calvadosia cruxmelitensis
TCTTTAGTGACCACCTGTCTTTATTGAATACCTGTATTTAGTGACCACCTGTCTTCGTTGACCACCTGTCTTCATTTACCACCTGTCTTTGTTGATCACCTGTCTTTAGTGACCACCTGTCATCAATGACCACCTGTCTTCAATGGCCACCTGCCTTTAGTGACTACTTTTCTTTAGTGACAACCTGTCTTTAATTACCACCTTTCATCAATGGTCATCTGTCTTCAACGGCCACCTGTCCTTAGAGACCACATCCTACAATGTCAACCCTTCAAGGTCTAGATAGCACAATCCATTATGTCGTTGGAGAGGCAGGAAATTGGGAGACATCTTTGCATTTACTTTGTTTCTTCCTTTGCAAATGACTCTATGCGTATCCTGTCATAAATTCGATGCTTTCATCTCTTGCAGAGTCTGCTTAGTGTTTGCATTCAGTTGACGATCGGGGATTTCCCCAGTCACTGGGAAGATCAGCGCCCGTCGGCACAGGGAGTCCCTAATGTCACCGTCTCTTACGCTTTTCAAAACACCGTCGTCAAATTTGCCGCCAAGCTGCTGGAGGCAGACAGTGCGCATTACAATCTGCGCAACCTCTGTTCTGGTTACCCTGACGACACCAACGTGACACGTCTGACGTCATTCTTGCTTCACTGGCTTCTGCCGCTCTGCATGAGACTGGGAACGAATCGTTACGGTTAGTACTGGATACTACGATGCACCTGATGGCATGCAAGTGTTTTATGCTTGAAGATCACTGCTGTGTTAAAATATTGCCACGGTCAATAGAAATGTTCAAATGTGCGGTGTTTACTCAGCTAATGTGACATCATCGCGTATGTTTTCCACTTAAATTTGCGATGTTTGTGAGGAAATACTGCTTAGATATACTCACGTAGTTGTAGCAATGTTTGAACGTTTTTCTAATTTATAGTGAAACCTGTCTATAATGGTCACCTGTGGGACCTTAGGAGAATGACCTTTATAGGCAGGTGACCTTTCTGTTCAGGTTGATTTCTATAGAAAGTGTCATTTTTGGGATTATGAAGAGTGGCCTTTATACACAGGTGGCTGCTCTAGAGAGGTGGCCGCTAATACAGGTTTAATGACAAATGGGCAGATTCGTGTAGTTAAACTATAAAGAGAAACTAAATCACTAGTGAATGGATCGCGTAAAGAGTTCCCTCAATGAAACTTTTTCTACTGCATTGCTTTGACAGATCAACCTCGTCTGCCTGACCACGGTGTCACATACGCTCTCGACATCATCCTGTCTTGTCTCACTTCGAGGCGAGCCTCCAAGTCGAAACCAAAATACGAGTCTTTCGTCATGATTGGAGTAGAAACCGCGATCGCACCTGTCAGCGGCACAAGTTTCAAAGCCGTCAAGAGTGGACAGCGGTTGCTAGGCCTCCACCGCATTGCTTTCTTAGGTACGAGGTTTTTCTTCTTGGTGTTGTGGTTACTCTGTAATTAATGAAGCCTTGTGTAGCTTCATCTGAAATGCTTTCGCTAACTATTACTATTGTGAGAGGTCTGTGTACCTTATTTCTTCCTTTCTACAACTGTGCTCGGAGAATGATTTACAAACATGTCTAAAACACTCATATCAATGCAATATTAAAATGAAATTTTTGAACGGCGGCCATTATTTATTTGGTGTTGTCTTGTAACTCATTTCCAGGCCTCAAGATCTTGATTGCTGCATACACGCACAGTTTGGGCACCAGTTGGAACAAAATCTCCCGCAAAGTCGCCACATTTATCCAAATCAACCCAGGTGAGAAACATCTCAAAGATAATCTTTCATTTCCTATGATGGTTTGTGTGACATAGATGTCAAAATGTCGTTAGAATTACATCTTGATCTGTGTTTACAAGAAGACAACACCCTCGCGATGTCGCAAATCCAGTTTATTATTTCCTGAGTGGTCCTCATTGTTTCTGGCTTTGCAGAATAAATTCCAAAGGGTGTTAAACGAAGGGGAAAGCTACCATCTGGCTATGATTGTCATGTATTTACAAGTCCATATGCAAAGTACCTTAGAGTTTATTAATACGCACTAGTCTCATTATCATGTTGGCCTCGTTTTAAACTAATGTTTGTCACGTGTTAGCCATGTAAAGCTGCGTGCTGTGTACTTTAAAGAGGCAATCTTTGCTAATCTCAATATTTTGGAATCAGTCTCTATGGCAAGGTCAGGTGTCAACAACGTCCAATTGACTTAGACAGTCGTTACAGAGAGGTCTCACTGTACTTGCGTACCATGATTTCAAGATTTGTAGCTTTTCTTTGTGATGTTGAACAACGGATATGACATCTGTCTTTGTTGTCACGTGACAGGAAGTGAACCGCTGTGGGACTTTATGCATTTCATTGTCTTTCATCGTTTCCCGTTGTATCTTCACCTCCAACCGTTCATGCTCGATCTGATGCAGAAGGCCGAAGACATCAAACAGGTACAGTCAAACCTATGTTAGCGACCACCTCTGTAAAGCGACCACCTGTGTATAAAGGCCACTCTTCATAACCGAAACATGACATTTTCAGTAGAAATCAACCTGGATAGAAAGGCCACCTGTCTATAAAGATCGTTTTCCTCGTGTTCGAAAAGTGACCGTTATAGACAGGTTTCACTGTACAAGATTTCTGCATTAATGCTCAGGTTTAAATTAGATTCAGTTATGATTATACCCAAAAAGTTCGCCAATGTCCTTATAAAGGTACTCATAAATTGTAGCACATCCCCGTATCGCCTGCATACGGAGATTACCCTTCGGATTGTGCCGGGAATGTGCGGTATCGAATGTTTACAACGTTGATGTGACACTGCTTTTGGGTGTTTAGTGTAACTTCATCATGCTAGGGCATTAGTCACGGTCGGGTGTAAATCGCTGCTTGTTGTCTGAAATCGTTAATTGTTTTAAGGCGTTCGCGTTGTTTAATGTCTTGATATGGTGCAAACGGAGTAAGCGGGACTCAGTCGGGTTAGTTGTTGTTCAGTCATGCTGCTTCTGTGAAGGCTATGATAATTCGATAGCCCTTGCGTTAGTTTGGCTCAGACAACTAGTTTTAAATGGATTCCATATTTTTAAATGATGCTGTTTCATTTTCACTCAGGCGTCGGCCCCGTCTCTTCCTGGTACCCAGGGGGCTGGACCCCTTAGGCGTGTGAGAATTGAACGGGACCTGTCCCACCCGCCCGTGGCCGCTTGCACCTCCGGGATCCTTCAGTGTCTGTTGCAAGACCTGACTGCTCTCAGTCACCCAGGCAAGGATGTCCTCATGCCCAACACTGAACAGAAAGAACCAGTCAGGCTGGGGCCGGTCCCGCAGAGACCACGCAAGTCGAGTGTTGTCCAGGAGAACGAAATCATCAACATGAAGCTGGACCGATTGACTGAACAATCGGAAGACCAAGAAGAAGATGAAGAAAGAGCTCAGAATGAGAGCGAGGACGGAGGTGTCTTCGAAGCGAGGCCATCAAACGCGCCGGCACAGCGAAGATTCAGTGAAGTGCGCGCGCAAGTCATGGAAAGGAATGCTGCGTCTGAGAGCGAACAGCCGAGAATCAGGAAGCGGGTCAGCTTTAGTGACGACGTCGCTCCCGATCCAGAGCGCATACTGAAGGGGCTTCCACCGCGTCAACAGAGTATCGACAGAAACACCCGACTTCTGTTGAAGCAATCCGAAGTTGAGACAACACCGACTAACTCCTCTGCTACCAGCGACGCCGACATGTCGCCGACATCACCGACTGATTCGCAGGCAAGTGAAAAATCCAACATCTTTTGGCGTCAACGGCGCAACGTCATTCGCAGCAGAAAACACAACAAACAACAGCTTGGCCCCCGCGGACAACAAGCCGCAACTTTCTTCAGAAAGAAACTAGCAACATTCAGCGAATCAATCTCAGACGAAGATTACGAAGAACGACCTCGTCGTCAGGCGCAACTTGACCGTAGGAAGGTTCTGTCTTATCACGACGAAGGATTTGCAGCAAGCATCGAGGACAATGATATCATGCCAGCTGCGGACGATGAAAATTACTCATCTGCAGCCGAGCTTCTTCAAAACAAAACGAAAGGATCAGCAAGAGCGAATGGCCACTCGGCAATGCCTATGCAAGACATGTTCTATCGACCTCCCGACAGTAACAGCTAGCCTTTATGACGATTGAAACTGTGCTGCTGGACGGCCAGCCAATCACAACACAGCAGCACACTCTCAATGCCTCATAACGAGGTTATCGAATTGATTTTGAATTAAAATCGATTAAGTATTCATTTACACCCCCACAGAATCAAGATGGCACCTTGGCCGTCGTTTATACATTTTTGGTCATGTTACCTATTTTTTTATTGAATAATAAAGGCAATTGTTAAATTTTGTTAGAGCGAAATTAATTCGCTAATAATCCAAAATTAAAATGTATACCCTTCGCGGAAAAATGCAAGAAGTGAAGCACTGGTTTTCTTGTCCAATTCTTTGGGATTTAGGTCAATTGTATTTAACCACATTTGGAAATGTATTTATTAAAATATAACACTCGACAACGGGTTTATTGTTGTCATGGTGATGGTAAATCCGTGGTATATGAATGATGACCAAATATCAATATCATGCTAGTGTGTTTTCTTGTCGTTTTGAAAATTAAATATTTATTTCTTGTCGTGACCCATTACCAGCAATTATCAAAGTTGATTCAGGCTGATCGGATTCCGTTGTGTTTGACATTTAAGACGTATCGTTCATTTATCCGATACGGTTTAATTTGAGATTCTATTAACAAAGTTCTCTGTTTAAACTCAAATCACACTTAGATACGTCGTTTGGCGTTGGTGCTTGGTTTGGTGGGAGCTGCATAGATGCGAATAGCAGAAATCGGTTTGGTGGGGACTGTTCCCCTGCGAATGACAGTAGTCGAGATAGCAAACCTTTCACCACTCAATACAGTCTCCAAGGTTCTTGAAGAGGAGTGACAGGTAGTAGCGACACTCCCACCAGACATACCAAGCACCTGTAATCGTCACGTTTAGTATGGCGAGTGATGATAGATGTATCACAAATGCAAACGGGGTAGCAAGGGCTATTTTAAACAGCAAATGCGGTAGCGACTAGCGTATTGAGTGTTGCGACAAACGCATTAAGCTCGCGAATTGCGAATTGCGTGTAGCAAATAGCAACAATAGTACCAGCTCGCAAATATGAAAGCGAACATGTATGTACTTGCGAACGTGTCCAGCGATAGCAAATGAGGTCGCGAACAGCAACTGTAGTGGCAAGCAATGCACCAAGCGAGGGAGCAATCACCGTCGAAAGCAATGTATCAGGCGATGTAGCAAGCAATGGTTCAACTCCTGGCCGACGCAACGTATATCCATTGTGTGTTATATAATTACCGTCGACCGCAAGAGAGAGGCTTACTAGTGACCGCAATAGACAGGTTTTTTGTCTCTTGAACAATGCACCGTTTACTGGCAAAGTATCATTATATTTTGTATTAAACGAAAATTTACGCTAAGAGATGTATTGACAAAAGTACGGACCTATTGCATGCTGGGATGCAAATGTCTTCAGTCACGTGGTTTTGAGACGAAATCGGCATTTTTGACAGCTAAGGACAATGATTGAAATTGATTATCCTTAAGAGTACGGTTGAATGCGTTTCAAACAAAGTGATTTCCTGATGTCATCTATGTGAAGCAGAGGTCAACTTCACGGAAAAAGCATTAGAACTACGCTTGGCGGGTTCGAGCATGACCTTATCAAATACTGGACCAACCCATGCGTCAATATAGCTATTTGATGAGCAAATCCTTCAAAAGGCCTGACCATGTCATCCCCAAAATAGCGGAAAATGATCATCAGCACAAGAGGAAAATAGTGTTTTACAATTTATTAGCAGATTTAAAACATAACATAATATTTCATAGATCTTTCAGCAGAGGCGTTTTGCTAAAAATTACAAGCAGTATAGCAAACGCCATCAAAATTTGTCCCTTTAGTTTTTCTGTCGTCTTCTACAGAACCATTTCACGAAATGACTTTTATTTACGTACAATCACAAGATCGTTTGATAGGAAAGAGTAAGAAGACAATTGGCGTAGATTATCATCCAACAAGATCTCTTCTTGGCTCTAAAACAAAAAGAAATTTCAATTCAGATGTCTTGATGAAACAATAACGAGCTTGCATCAAATAGAAACAATGGATCATTTACATAATCTTTACGAGATCTATTCCAGACATCGATCTTTATCCTGTTGTATTTTTTCGCAATTTTTAAAACCAGTCGTCCGAAACTTGCACGTCATTTTATAAAACCTATCTCCGTGATGTAAGTGTAACATACATGCCGTGTATTGCAGTGAAATGGGAGTTTAAATAAATAAATTGGTGATGAACAACGACAGCTAAGATCTGAATAAATATCATATCAAAATATAAATATTTCACAAACGTCTGCCTGTCTGTCTGTCTGTCTGTCTGCATGTGTTTGTCTATACCGACGTCCGAACCAGATCAAAATCGAACACGACAATTGGTTCAGAGTCTACGAAGCTGTATATTTAACAAGGCCGCCTTGAAGCCGAGCTTTGTTTTCTGTAATTTTGATGAAATCATCACTTTATAATGGGCACCTTGAATTTTGCTGTGCTTGCCTTTGGAAAACATTGCGCTCGAATGGTTCAAAAGGATTGACCTAAATCTCTCTAAGAGCAGCAGCTGAACTTAGAAAGAATGCGCAGCAGCTCGGACCAGCTCACAGAAGACGCAAAATCCTTTCTTAAACCCATAACACCGCAACGCGATTCAAAAGGACCCAAAATTGAAAATGCGAAATAACTTCCGAAATGCGGCACGATAATTTAGTCGTGTCTTCCTGGGAAGGGTTGTCCGACTCTTGGTCCGACTAACGAACCCTTTACGGCTTCTAAACGAGACTTCAGAACACTTCTTCTAATCATGGCCAGTACGAATGGAAGGAAAAAGTGATTTTAGGACATTTTTACTTCACCAGAAAGCGTTGAAAAAATATTTAGATTTTTGACAACGTTTTGGCATCTGCTAGCGGCATCCTTAGTTAATTCAGAACTTCAAAGCAAATCTCGTAAATGCATTCAAACATTTTCGCAAACTTGAATGCACAAAACAAAATAATTTCTTTTGAACTAATATGAATTAAGAAAGTAGGCTGACCTCAGCAATCAGATAATAGTTAGAGCAGTGTTTTTACGTCACTCAGCATCAAAATGGAAACGGGAAACTGTTTTTGTTGACTATGGACGTGGCAGCACACTTGTTCTCTCACAGGAAATGCTGATACCGAACGATGGAACTCAACAGAGGAGAACCCTCGCGTGACTGAGTAGAAACTGAAGTAAATTTTAACGTTTGCAAATGAAGAGCTGTTTGTCGATAAAAACGCACACAATTATTTAAGGAGCGCCATTTTGCGTCAGTAATTATCAGCTGATTTCAATGACGTTCAAACAAAAGTACAAAATCCATTGCAGTTTAGTTTCAATTAGTAAAACAGTGTTTTGATTTTCCTCTCAGGCTCCAGATGTTTAGGCAGGAGTATTTATGGAACAGCAGACGGCGAACCTAGCATAACTTGTCGATATGTCATCGCTGAAGGTGTTAGCGCTCTGCTTCCAAGCTCTACTCCTTTTGGCTTTCGTAGCAGCACTTAACTTAAAATGCGAAAGAAAACGTCGAACTGTGGGTATGTTTGCCAGAGTGTTGAAGGGGAAACTATCCACAATGGCAGTGTTGAATGAGAAAACAGTGCGCGATTTGGCCACATGCAGTCTCGATTGCAATGCTGATCGCAAATGCAAGTCTGCAAACGCTTTCTTGTTGGCAAGCGGTAAAGTGAAATGTCAATCACTCAATGGATCCGTAACTGAAAGCAGTCTAACCGAGGCTACAGATGCAAGTTATATTCAATTTGAGGTTAGTTTTGCTGTTTTAAAAATTTCCAATTTCTTATGATGATCTGTGTTTACTTTTGCAATCGTAAATAATTTTATTTCACCGCTTTAATCTGTCTTTAGTACCCTCGCAATTGCGTCGAAGCGAGAGCTATTCATAGCATTACGACCGACATTTACACCATCATGCTACCGAATCAAGAAGTGGTCGATGTCTACTGCGACCAAACGACCGACGGGGGAGGTGAGGTTGCGAAAATGACGACTGCCGCTAAATTCAGCAGCAATGCAGGGCATCTGATGTAGAATGCGGTCTTGTCACAAATCCAGAATAATGTAGAATACAATGAAACCTGTCTATAACGGTCACCTCTGGGACTTAAGACAAAAGGCCTTTATAGACAGGTGGCCTTTCTGTCTAGGTTGATGTCTATAGAAAGCGTCATTTTGGGGTTATGAAGACTGGCTTTTATACACAGGTGGCTGCTCTATAGAGGTGGCCACTAATACAGGTTTGACTGTATAATTAAACAAGAACAATCAACATATATTTGCTGAGCTGAAAAATTGGAAAGAAATGGAACTAATCAAGGGAGAAATTGATTTTGTAAATAATTAAAGAGAAATCTGCCTAATTCGAAATCCTGTAATTCGAATCTATTTCGAACTAGGATCTCGGTCCCTTGATCTCGCGCATTTGTCTTCTGTCTATTGTTCATTGGAAGACAACTGTTTTCCTATTATTCCTAATTCGAAGTTCGTATAATTCGAAGGACCTTATTATGGTCCCTTGACACTTCGAATTAAGCGGATTCCACTGTATGTATAAAAACAACTAATTGTTAATATTTTTTCTAGGTTGGTTAGTCGTTCAGCGTAGGAAAGATGGAAGCGTTGATTTCAACCGAAATTGGCAAAACTATAAACTAGGATTTGGTTGCCTAGATCATGAGTTCTGGCTCGGTTTGGAAAACATCCATCAGCTCGTTAAAACAGACAACCGTAGCTTACGATTAGACTTTTGGAACGCCACCCATCAGGTTCACATTGTATACAAGTGCGTCACAATAGCAAGCGAAAGCGAGAACTATGCAATCGACTGGGTGGCATTTGAAGGTATGTATGTATGTATGTATGTATGTATGTATGTGGGTATATATTTCTGAAAAACGGCATGACATGCGGAAGACAATCAGAAGATGGGAATAATTAATTACAATCAAATAGTAACTAGCAAGATAGATTTTCATTAGATAAAAGTTCTTTAAGGTATAAATATTCGATGCTGATCGGGTTTTGAGGGAAAGAGAATTATAAGCATTGATGGCTCTAACTGCGAAGGAGGACTTGTGTCGCTGACTTTTGCACAGATGATACTCTAGTAAGGTACAGTAAGTGCTTGGAAGCACTGACACGGAAAAACAAAATTATTCGAACTTAATTTATATCTTGCTCTTTTAAAATTGTTTTATAGAATATAATTAATCTTTTCTATGAAATATAATTATTTTCTAGTGACTTTACCCTAATTGAACATGTGGGGAAATAATGTACAATAAATAAACCAAAATTGATCCTTTATTGGATAAAACCTGTCTAGAATTATCTAAAAATTACTCAATAAAAACATCTAAACGTGAAGCTAAAACATACCTATAATTACTACTATAAAAGTCCTATTTTTTAAAAATGTCTTCTAGCTAGTCTACGCAGGGTAGTGTTCCCAGAACACTGATAACATTTCCCCTTTGAATCGTGATACCGATTCTCTGTTTAAAATATGCCTCTGCGTTCATGTCATCTTGTAGTGCCTCTCTTTAATGTAACCTCACTTTCATGTATTTATATAGTCTTGATTGTCTCTGCTACGCAGAGTTGATTGCTGGTCGTCGGACCGAATAGATCTTGCTGTTTGGAGCCCTTGATTGTGATATCTGTCTACCTTGATTGAGTATAGCGGGACTCAACAATCTAACGTTTTGATAAAAATGTCCCTGTTTCTTATTAAAATGCCTGGGCATGCTTCCCTATCGCACCAAGGGTTTCCACACCTATGGGTTGAATAACGAAATCTTGTTCCAGCTAAGCTGTATTTCATATCTCGCATTATATAATTATTTTATCTTGGTTATATACAGTCAAACCTGTATTAGCGGCCACCTCTATAGAGCAGCCACCTGTGTATAAAAGCCACTCTTCATAACCTTAAAATGACACTTTCTATAGAAATCAACCTGGACAGAAAGACCACCTGTCTATAATGGTCATTTTCCTCAGATCCCAAAGGTGACCGTTATAGACAGGCTTCAGTGTATTACATATCTTGCATTCCTTGCACAGGAAATGGCGGAGATACGATGCATATGAACAAGTTAATGGCCTTCACTACGTTCGATAACGACAATGATCTCTCGCCAACAAATTGCGCTGTCACTAGAGTAGGGGGCTGGTGGTACAACAGGTGCAGTCCTTTACGCCCAAACGGGGTCTACGGGAGCGTTCCCAAGCCAGGAATTGTGTGGACTGCAACAGCCGGACAGGGAGAGATATATCCGAACGTTGAAATTAAAATCAAACCAGGATGCTAAGGATGAAAGTCTAGCACTTTCTTACCTTGTAGAACATTGTAACATATTTCTAAATCGCTCCATGTTATTTATGATGTAATCTCTAACTATAAAATGATGTCATATTCTATTTATATCATATCTGAAATATCTTAATCTAGATATTCTCAATACGTTATGTCTAAAAATAGCTCAATCTAGACTGTTCTGATTACATCATATAATAAAAATAAACCAATTGTACCAATCCTTCTAGAGCATTCTACAGTATTCTAGATTTGTTACAAACATTCTGGAAAAAACGTGCCTGACTATAATTCATGGCGCATTTTATAATTTATCGTAAGCAGCATCAAGCACCTTTGTAAACAGCCTTCACGCACTTCTGCAAGAAGTACCTCCAGAAATGGTCTTTTCGCTGCCCAGACTGGAATCTTTGTATTTTGCGCGGCAGAGAAAAATCTTCCAAAATATTTTGCGCGAATGCGCTGTTCAGCTGCGAAAATCAGCTTGAATAACAGAGTTACAGGAAAGATTGCGCGGATAGAGCCTGTTTCTCTGATGAAAATGTCTGCAGCTGTACTCAATTCTCAGAATCTGCGCGGCTGCGGATTCAGCAGGCCAGACTTGCGCAGCGGAGATCTCTGCCACACAGTACATAAATTCCAGTCAGGTTCGCCGCTTAATTAAATTAGAATAAAAACATGTTTTTCTAACCTATTTTGCTTTGTATTATATAAGTCACTTACGGTATTTCTCTAACTGTGTATGCTAGCTGCCTTGATCTTGTAAATATTAGTTGTCATACTAGATATGTTGGCGATGATGATAAAGAGTATTCCTTTCGATGTAGTCTTCTGTATTAATAACGGTTAGAAGTAAAACAAGGTACGGCGTTTTATGTAGAGGACAGAGGCGTTATTCATGGACCGGAACTAAAGTGTAGTCCGGGACTAAATCTGAAGTACCATATCCATGTTTAAACAATTTAGTCCGGACTACGCTTTAGTCTCAGTCTGTAAATAAAGCTCCGGGGCCTTGTTCATGGACAGGTACTAAAGAGTACTCAGGACTAAATCTCAATTTCCCTACAGCTTTTAGCAATTTAGTCCAGACTGCATGTTTAGTCCCGGACTACGCTTTAGTCCTGGTCCATGAATAAGGCCCCAGGAGCCTTACTCGTGGACCGGGACTAAAACGTGGTCCGGCACTAAAGCTCAAATCCCATATACAGATTTTAGCAATTTAATCCAGACTAAATGTTTAGTCCCGGTCCACAAATAAGGCCCCGGGGGCCTTACTCATGGACCAGGATTGCAGAGTTAAGGGTAGTCTGGGACTAAATCTCAAGTCCCATCCCAGACTAAATGTTTTAACATCAGTCACTGTTTTAACATCAATATTGTCACATCAGTGGTCCTTTTGATGCCATCGGATGTTGATGTCATGCATTGTGATCGATCTACTCTGAAACACACTACTGCTACATTGGCAAGAGATGTTTCTCAAACTTTCTAATCATCTATAGAAGTAGTTTAGCCTGCGCATCGTTCAGTTTACGCTGAGCCAGTTGTAGCTATACGTTCATTGAAAAGTAGAAGATCACTTCAGCTTATGCAGTTAGGCCTATTTAAAGACCTCGTTCTTTCTCGCATGTCTACTCAACTACGGCAGCTCAACCCAACAGGTGAAGGAGGTCATGGTTCCATGCAATGTTGACCTTGTATCGTCATCAAGCATCACTAAGCAGCTGTATGTGATTCATTTACACATGTGAAGTACAGTGAAACTTGTATTTGCGGCCACCTCTATAGAGCAGCCACATGTGTATAAAGGCCACTTTTCATAAACCCAAAATGACACTTTCTATAGAAATCAACCTGGACGGAAAGGACACCTGTCTATAAAGGTCAATTTTCTCATGCCTCAGAGGTGACCGACGTAGACAGGTTTCACTGTACTGTGTTAGGACGATGGATGGTTTGCAATGAAAATAGGACCAATAAGCGGAGCCAATCAGCTGTTTACAGATTGCATGGCATGCAGCAAATTGCATGGTATGAAGCTGCCTTTAAAACGTCTAAAAATGGGAATGGCGCGATAAACTGCACTGTGTTTAGGATGGCCGGATCCTGCCAATCCCATTGGCCCAAGACGGAGTACACAGGCACAGGTGGCCACTTGACACAATTGGACGCCTGATACAGGTGGCCTCTTGGCACAGGTTACTAATGCCAAGAACCACGGGAACATACCTTGCACGGGAGTACATTTGCATCACATTAATACAAGCAAGTCCACATAAATAGCACACATACCTCGGCATCCACTCGATACAATTGCTGCTCGGTTCGTTTGATTTTAAACAGTCGCTGTAAAAGGGATTTCAACTGCTGCACGGTCAGGGTTACTAAACAAAAGCAAACAAGAACGTTAATACAATGACGTATTGCTCTACATAATGGAATTGATGAACACACTTGATAATTTTGCAACGTACAGTGAAACCTTTGTATAACGGTCACCTCTGGGACCTGAGAAAAATGACCATTATAGACAGGTGGCCTTTCTGTTTAGGTTGATTTCTATAGAAAGTATCATTTTTGGGTTACGAAGAGTGGCCTATATATACAGGTGGCTGCTCCATATAGGTGGCCGCTAATACAGGTTTGACTGTAACATAAGTGGTCACTCAACACAGGTGGTCACTTGGCACAGGTGGTTGCTTTATTTAGGTTAATACTCTGTGCATAGGATAGGCAATGTTTCAATTGATGCCAAATATAAAGATATTGTTTTATCATGTCCTGGACACAGTTGTCCAAAGCACGTGCGATTGAATACTAGCATCGATTTCTTGGCATTTTCTGATCATAGTTGTGAAGACAAGGGTTAAAAATCACAATCAGTTTGACAATGGAATGTGGCTAATTGTTTATTCTAAAGGACATGTATTTTTATACAATTAGAAAATCAATTACGCAAAACCAATCAAATTTAACAAAAATAGTTATCAAAATAATGAATGGAATAGCGGCGTAAAACATAACGTAGAGACGAGGAAATAATTAACGCACAGGGAAATAGAAATCAGCCTGAACAGAAAGGCCACCTGTCTATAAAGGTTATTTTCCTCAGGTCCCAAAGGTGACCATTATAGACACAGGTTTCACTGTATCCGTGTACAAATGTATGACCAAACTCACCAGGTACAATCTTGGCGGTGTCTTTTTTCACGGTCGATTCATCACATGTGAAATTCAAAACTGATCTATGTCAAGAAAACAATAATCTGCACAGAAATAAAGACGGCATTCTATAGTAGTCATCCCTCTCTCCCCTGATGTGACTTGTTTAATTAAATTTGCCATAAATCACGGTCAGGCGCGACTCTCTCTCTCTCTCTCTTAGGACAGTGCTGTCTGCCTAGGCAAACAACCCATTCCTCTTTTTATTCACAACTTTCTGGCAAATACTTTGCCAAACTGAGCGATTATTTACAATAGAAAAAGGATATTGGCCAAAATCACGACAAAGTAAATCATAAAACACTGTCCGAAGCCACGACGGCGCATGCATGATGGTCTCCAGGTGCGACTGACAAAGCAATACCAAAGACATACAAAGCAACATTTAACATATCACCATACAATACCACTCGGTTGTGTTCGAGGTCACACTACGTTCAAGATAACTATGTTTTTTATAAACAATAAAAACTAAATCAGTAGACAATTTATCAAGATTCTATACATAAAGTGTTACGTCCTTCACATAGTCAGATGAGTGCTACAGTGCTTCCGATAGATCAAAAATCCGTTATGTGCAAATGTTTACAAATTTTCAACCTGTAGTCCATCGCAATTTTAAGTCAAATACCACGTCAGTTAGTGTAATCATTATTCTGAATATCAGCGATTTGCATTATACAGCAAGATATTCTTACTCAACAATGATTTCGTTAATTGTGATAATGACTCAACAGATTACGATAATGACATTAGCACCTTGGATTAAGCAACACTGTCGACAAACATGATGACGAGGCAGACATGGAACTGAGGCTACCTTGCAGAGTCTAGATCGCCCAAGAATATTGTCTTTGTTGAATACAGTGAAACCTCGTTAATATCACTATGGTTTTCCATTAAAAATTGTGATAATAAGCGGGTCGTGATATTCACCGAGGTGATATTAACAGGATTACACTGCGGAAATTTCTATTTTGAAAAATCACAAAAATATTATGTTCTGAGAATTTGTCTATTATTTTGCCATTTGTATTATTCTATAAGAAAGGTTTGAAACGGATACAGATAAGCTTATCCTTCAACGATGATCCAACTGTTGGAACGCTTGCAGCTGGTGGTCCGTAATCTACAGCAAAGAAGGACAACATTCACTGCACAATGAATGAATGCAGTAACAAACGAAAGAATGAAAGAATGATTAAATTGATTTGTCACTGAATGACTTAATGAATACATCAATATAATCGATCAATCAATATTAATCAATCAATCAATCAATCAATCAATCAATCAATCAATCAAGAGACGATGAATGAGTCAATGAATAAAGAGCTCGATCAACAAATGAATCAAACAAATAAATAAAACCGTAGTTTATTGCATAAAGGAAAATCCAACCAATGGAATTGAGAAACAACGAAATAACAAAAAGTTCCAGGAAAATGAGAATAACTGCAGCACCGTTTGATTGAACTACCTTTAACGTAGAGAAGATAGCCAGGATGACTGACGTCAAATTCAACAAGAGACGAATTATCCTCAGTTTTGTCTTTGGCACGACGTTGCCAGTCAATAGCGTATTTCTTCAAGTAAGTGATCTCCGCTGTTTGTCTCTCCTTCAGTGTGATCTGTCAATGCATCAAATGGGTCATAGTAATAGTCTGGTATGTGCTACGTTTTTACCTGTATTAGCAGCCACTTCTATAGAGCCGCCACCTGTCTATTAAGACTACTCTTCATAGCCCTAAAATGACACTTTCTAAAGAAATCAACCTGGACAGAAAGGCCACCAGTCTATGAAGGTCATTTTCCTCAGGTCGCAAAGATGACCATTATAGACAGGTTTCACTATGACAGAAACTATGCCCTATCGGTCACAAAATAATAATTGCCAAACGACAGTTGTGATAATGTCCACATATAAATTCAAAGCAGGTAATTGGATAATTCTATCAAATCCAAGTGAAATATCTGATCAAGCAGTACATTTTTCACTCGTATGTCTGGACATAAGTTAGAAAACGGTTGATGCTTACCGCACTGCCGTTGACAGTTTTCAAGTGTCGCAAACGAGCAATGATCTCAAGGCGGGCATCAAGAGAGGGCATCGCTAAGAAGCAATTCAGAAAAGCAATAAAATGTAACAGAAATACAGTCAAACCTGCATTAGCGGCCACCTCTTTAGAGCAGCCACCTGTGTATAAAGGCCACTCATCATATCCCCAAATGACAATTTCTATGAAAATTAAGCTGCACAGAAAGGCCACTTGTTTATAAAGACCATTTTTCACAGGTCCAAGAGGTGACCGTTATAGACAGGTTTCACTGTATAATGACAAGCTTCAAATGTTTCACCAACACAAAGTCAAGGTCGTCCTAGTTGCTGTAGCATGCTGTTCAGTATTACAATTTTCAGCGTTTACAAGAAATCATCAAATCTAAATACAAAATGATCTACATTGTATTTGTGCAACATCAACTTACAATTTGTCAGAGGGTTTCCCCTGAAGCGGATCTCCTTCAGAGATGCAATCTTATTCAGTTGATTGACACTCACCCACTTGAAAGAAAAAACACAATCCATAAACCGTTCCCCAGTCTATCATAAAACCAGGATCTTGAAGGATTGGCTCCCTCAAAGCTAGTAAAGAAGGTACATCAGCAATCAAAGCAAAACATCTCTAATTAAACTCATCGCCATCAGGTGGGAGCTATTGGCAGCGGTTCTTGGTTTGTGGGAGTTGTCGCAACGCAAGGAAGCCGGTGCATGTAAGCGATTACAAGGTGACGAAGCTGCGGCACCTGTCCCTTTCACAACCAAACACCAGTCACACAAATAAGAAGTGGAAGGACTACAATTTCAACTAATAAGTGGAAGGGTTGGGTGGGGAATCAAAACCTCCTTGCTGTCAAGAATGTCCACAGCCTATCACCTCAAAACAAGTCTCTGAAGAATGAAGACCAATTAATCCCAACATGCAACAGGACTGTGCTTCACTAGCTTGAATTCTACATCATTTGACATCTGTTTTCACAGGTGGCAACTTAAAAGGGATGGAGCAATTCATCCCTAACATTCGATAAGGAGATGCTTCGATACACATCCACCCTAACGGTTGACTTCAATGGCAAAGTATTACCTTGGCGTATGCTGAACAGCGTTAATTTACAAAATACTGAGCCATAATGAAGCAAAATTGAAGCATGGTCAGACAATCTTACATTATTGATTAGGTTATCCTTCAGTGATAATGAATTGAGGGAAGGAAAATTGGCTTCACCATCAGCTGCAAAAAAATGAGAACACAAATGAAAAAATTTAAAACCAGAAGCCCAAAGGATGATACAGAAACCTACCTCGATAGTTAATATAGTTAATATCTGTTCCATATAGCCTCTTACTTATCTATACAGTCGAATTCGCTTAATATCCCGTTACTTTCTTCCAAATTTCCTGCGAAACTCGCTTATTGTCCTGTTTTAAGGGTGTCTTACAATATATGCAAACTTTTTCTAAACATTTTGCAGTGAGAGCACAGACACCACTTCACTTGTTGCCCTGCCAAAGTCACTGGTTGGTTTTGTCACTGTTAAAACTAATGCTAATCTCCATCAATTGTTGTTAATTAACTGATAAGTTTTCACTTTTGGTCTGTACAAAGGGCGGGATATTAAGCAACTTCGACTGTACTTCCAATTCCATATATGGTAACAATGATATTGACCGAATATAGATCTATAACAAATGAACCACAAAAAAGTTTACTTTGAATTATTTGAAAGTCAACACGATAGCATCATTCAAGCAACAAGAGCTGACAAGATGTCTCTAAGATATTGTTTCAGCTTTATTGTAATGGGATCTCCGAGAGCTTGACTTCTCTTGACTTCTAAAGAAAGTTTAATTTTGGGGTTAAGCAGAGTGGCCATTATACACAGATGGCTGCTCTATAGAGGCATGATAGAGGTGACCGCTAATACAGGTTTGACTGTAACTGTAACCTTCTGGTTCTCTGAGAGCTGCTTACATGCGGCTAATAATAAAAAAATTTACAGAAGTGCAATCTATGATTGGTACGTTTGCTTGCAGCGGTCAAGTTAGTTTTCCTTTACTGCAACGTTGTACAGTGAAACCAGTCTTTACAGTTACTTCTGGGACATAAGACAAATTACCTTTATAGACAGGAGGCCTTTTTGTCCAGGTTGACGTCTAAAGAAAGTATCATTTTGGGGTTAAGAAGAGTGGCCTTTATACACAGGTGGGTGCTCTATAGAGGTTTCCACTAATACAGGTTTAACGTCCATTGGTGTGAAACGAGGCAACAGATTAGATGTGTGGGCTGAAGTACTTTGACATAACCTACCTTCTATTTTTATCCGCGCCATCTTATTTTCATTCAGGATAATCTTGTTTAAACTGAAAGGGAAGACAATGTAAGTTATTTTTCAATTAATAAATGGACGAAATGACTATAACATAACACAGATTTGATATGATTTATCTTCTATGTCTTCTGTGATTTTACTTGTTGAGGACCCCAAGGGAGACAAGCCTTCAACTTATCAAGCTATCCTCCTGAAACATAGTGAGATGTGCATTTACATCTATATCTATATTTTTACGTAATGGTCAACACTCCAAAAGGTCATACAGTGAAACCTGTCTATAATGGTCACTTTTGGGATCCGAGGAAAATGGCCTTTCTAGACAGGTAGCCTTTCTGTCCAGGCTGATTTCTATAGAAAGTGTCATTTTAGGGTTATGAAGAGTGGCCTTTATACACAGGTGGCTGCTCTATAGAGGTGGCCACTAATACACGTTTGACTGTACAATATTTACATCCATATTTATATATTTACGTAATGGCCAATAGGCCACAAAGGTCGTACAGTGAAACCTGTCCATAATGGTCACTTTTGGGTCCGAGGAAAATGGCCTTTCTAGACAGGTAGCCTTTCTGTCCAGGCTGATTTCTAGAAAAGTGTAATGATTTCTACAGAAAGTGTTATTTTGGGGTTATGAAGAGTGGCCTTTATACACAGGTGGCTGCTCTTCAGAGGTGGCCGCTAATACAGATTTGACTGCACCTTGGCTAAACCACAATTCTGTTCAAGTGGACTTACTGTGGCAATCTTGAAAACTGCATGATGTCATCCCATTCGGTCAATTCATTCCCTTCAAAGTTGATCACTTCCAGATTGGTAAACGAACCAAAGCCAAGGCTAACAAACAAAAGCAATTGAAACTTGCAACATGCTAATTAGTTGTGAGACAAACTTAAAGTACTTAGCCCTCTAATCAAATTCGATATATCACATGTGAGTAGAGCTCGATGAGAAAATACAATTAGAAAAAATAATATTCATCGTGACATTAGAAAGTTTTTCCCACGACTTCGTGCTGTTTTGAAGAAAATGGCATTTTTGAAATCTCCATTAGATGTGGTCAACTTTTGCTGTTTGGTATGAGTACGCAACTGGACCAATAATTCTGATTGAGATGTCTCAAACAATTAAACTATTGTAAAAATATCTCAATGGAAGGTAAACTTCTTCTTTTTTTCGCTTTTGATCTGTCAATGTAAAAAGCGCTATAGAAGAAATAAATCATTAAATCATTTTTTTAATGATAACAAATGCTCCTAGTTTCATTGTGCTAATAAAAACTAACATTTTAACAAAATTGGTTTAATCTAGGAGTAGTGGCCTAAAGAATTGAGCAGCAATACTAGCAGCTAGAAATGAAATCCAGTTCTTGTGTGTGCTTGACTGCTATGCACTGTGTTATATCGTAACACCTTTGTCAAGCTTATCGTATTTCAGCATATTTGAGGGCAAGGAGAGGCTGTACTATCGACGGAAGTGAATTGTGCGGCCTCAATCTGTGAATACCACTTCCCGTTAGAGACCCAATATTAACCCATGTCCTGCTCGTAAAACTATTTAAATGAAGACTTGAAGTCGCTTCACCAATTGCTGATTGGTTGCTTGCTAAGGACTAATTATCTGATTGGTTGTGTGTTGCTACTTTTGACTTGTTTTGAAAACGTGTATATATGTCAATAGCAGGACAAGGGTTAATGCAGGCTCAATGATTTTCACACCTTAACCGTGTGAGTCCGTTGAAACAACAGTGGAGATGTTTAACGTTACAAAACGTCTTCAAGAGGCGGAAAAGCTATAATAAAAGACAAAAATACAAAACTTTAGCAAAGAAAGGATCACTGATTTCTCAGCATGCAATCTTGCAAGATTTTAGCAGAGGTAAGCCTGCATGATCGTTCATTTTGTACTATGCTGTCATTTATTAGTTAACTAAATATGTGAAAAATTGAAAAAGCAAAAACTGTGCTAGCCTCGTATTCAAGTAACATCTCTTTTCCATGTAGCCTCTATTTCATGTACATTTACCTATATAAGCCAATGTCGCATGTAATAATATATTGTAGCTCTCAGCTCTCAACTGAATCACTCGTACAACGTTTCTCTCTTGTCTCGTTCGAGTCTAAATATATTGTAAGGTTGTTCGTCATGGAGTCGAACACGAACACCTCCACAAAACTTTGACATGCACTAGCCAGCCTGTCCATCAAAAGGATAAAATACATTCTAATGTGGTCATCGCATTTGTACTCACTGTATTTTCTGCTAACTTCATACGATTGACATAGAGCTTTTCCACCGATGCTACAGCGCTGGTTTTATCAAGACTTGCAATTTCTCCTATGTAATTGTCACTGCAAGACAATAATATGCTAAGATGAAGCCTGGAATTTCATTAAGCCCCGGCCGCACTATCGTAATGAACGAGCGAATAGCAATTTGCAAATAACAGAACAATAGCGATAAGTTGTTCATATCGACTGGAAATCGCAAACGATACGAGCTTGACATGCACAGCTTAAATCGTGAATTGGATGCGAATAGATTTCATAGCTGTTGGTGATTGGTCAAAACTGAACAATGAAAGCAAGCTCGACATTGATTGGTCGTTTTCCAGGTCATTGTTTTGAATGAACAATACAAAAATTGTTGCTCGCCTACAAACAGGAAGGGAGAGTGTGGCATGCTACGCGAATGCTCATGCCACTTGCAACTCACAATTCGCGCCTGTCTTGACCGGGGCTTTACTGTGAAAACAGACACAACTGTGACTGCCAATTTGAAATTCCGTGGAACCGTTAATGTTTATCCTGTATGAGCATTTGTTTCATTACTATTAATATATTTAATCACATTATCCTTATCGTATCTAAGTCGCTCCAAGAGGAAGGGTCAGAGACAGGTGACTACTTGTGTGAATCAAACGTTCACTTGACCACCTATCTTCTTAAGTGACAACCTGTTTTACATGACCACCTGTTTTGTGTGATAACCTGTCTTATGTGACCACCTGTCTTAAGTGACCATCTGTCTTGAGCAAACGCCTTTCATAAGTGACCACCTGTTTTACGTGACTACCTGCTTTGCGTGATCACCTGTCTTATGTGACCACCTGTCTTAAGAGACCATCTGTTTTGAGTAAACACCTTTAGTAAGTGACCACCTGTCTCAAGGTTCACAGTCATAATAGATTTCAAGCAATCGCTTGTTTCCGGCCCGGAAACCGCCGGATGCTCCATCAGGTGTATCAAATGAAGGTTGTAAAACGTTTTATCTTGGTAAGTGAGCAAACGTCAACGTATCTGAGTGGATAGATTGAACACATTATAAAACTAACCAATAAACAGAATTTGGAATAAGACTAAAAGAATAGATCGATATATTAAGAAGCCGTGTACAAGCTGGTCTCCAGTTTCCCTTTTAAAATAGCAGACATGTAAGCCGAGTGGCATTCTGAAACAACTTTGGTGCTAGAAAATCAACTTATACATCATGGTAATATACAGTAGGCTAAGTTGAACCCAGTTCTAAACATTTCCAAACAAAAGTGATTGAATTTTAGATATAGCATAAACATCAACAGGATAATTTCCGATAAAACACAACCAGATAACTGCCGTACCTTACATCCAGGGTTTGAAGAAGTGGTAATGCCTTTGAGATTGTCAGGATCTCTTCCCATGATGAAAATAAGTTCTTTGAAAGCTTCAGAACTTTGATATCTGAAAAATAGTCAAATTCAACACGCTGCATACGTTGCCAACTGCCGTGAAAAAAGACTCATCTATTACAATTAACATGTTAGTGATAACTAGAGATAAGATCATCATCATCATCATCATCATTTATTCAGATACCATATAAGCCCTTTATGGGCTTTTTTCAATGGACTGATACATAACAAAGTGGATACAGGCAAACTATTTACAATATATTTTCAGTTTTTTTTTCAGTTTTTTTTTCAGTTTTTTTTTTTAAGTAGTCGAAATTAAATAATCTACACATAATTTCTTGAAGGCCAAGAAATGAGAGCAAACGAGGTACAAGTTTTTTACTGGGGTATGTTCACATAAATTACTACCTTGGTGGTAGAACACAAGGAAATTAGGTGGAAACACTCAAAGGGCATCCAGCAAGGTGATACCGTGATACGAAACACGTCTTTCACATGAAGTACACAGCATTTCATTCAGCTGTCTTAAGCAACCATCTATCTTGAATGGTTCACTATTATAAGTGACCACCTGTGGTCGTCCCTGTCTTAAGAGACCATATTGTATTGCTTCCTTGGGTGGCGTCTTAACCCTAAGACAGGTTTGACTGTTATATCAATCTCAAAACGAATGAGTCATCGATGATTAAACATACTTTTGGCAATGTTGGTATTCATGTCACCAGATGAGGAAATTGTCATGTCCGATACCTCAGCCTCAACCAACTTTTGAAGGGCACTGTTGAAAAAATGAAATAAAAACACAAAAACTGGTTACTACAGTTGAACTCATTTAGTTAATACCCCCTTGCTAAAGATCCCGAAAAGTCAATTTTCAATAGTTAGCTACAGTACAAACTCTCATTTTATCCCCATCTCGCTTTCTGTCCAGGTTGATTTTTATAAAAAGTGTTATTTTGGGATATCATTTGCTTTCTATACAGAGGTGGCTGTAGGGTTACCAGACAGCAGAGGAATAAATACGGAACATTTGCAAACTTGGGCAGAAGTGTCTAACAAACTCAACTAAATGTGAAATTGTATAGCACATACTTACGAAACGATTCCGGGAAATAAGGGACACCTGGCAACCCTAGGTGGTTGCTCTATAGAGGTGGCTGTTAATTAATACAGGTTTGACTGTACAAAGAAGAACGACTGGTTGGTCAACCATATCCTTACCCCTCTCCAGTTTCAATCTTCTCAAAACCAACGGGTTTCACTTGCGTGATCTGATTCATGTCACCACAAACGTATAAATCACTTTCTTCAATGATAAAGTCTTCTCCATATCGCTTAAATAGCCCTTCGAGAAACGAGATACCAAAATCTACTTTTTCAGTTTTTACAAAGGAGCCATGGCGATCCCTAAAACAAAAGCAACAACAACAACAACAATTAACTGTTGACTATATAATACAGTGCAGTTTTTTTATTTTAAATTTAGAATTTTATAAGGTTTAGTTAACTTTGTAGAAACTTTCACTGGGATGTTTGTTGAAATGATCAAAATTGCTTAATCTTTTAAATTATTTTTTTGCATACAATAATTAACTTTATTTTTCAAAAAATTCACAGAACAGATTTAAGTCAATTTTAAATAAAATATTAAATAGCCTGTTAGACATGGGATGTGGCTGAAAGGTTTCCCTGTAAATATAAATATGGGCAATAATTTCAATAGCAGATAATAAATTAGATGTGGCAAGGAACTCACTCGCAAACGAAGTACGAAACTTCATCAACAGTGCCATTGTGCTTCCCTCTAGGCTCATCCCATTCCACACCATACCAAATACCTGAACAGAATGAAAAGTGAGCTATCAAAACACTGGAAAATGGAAGACTTTCCTAACATTGCTTAGCTTACAAGGCCTAATTAACTGGCTTGCAGTGACCCAAAACTCTGCAAATATATGCTAAAAATTGATCAAACATACCTTCTTTTGGAGGAATTTGACCTGAATAGCGAACAGTCCCTCTGTAATGATTAAAGTGGCACCTTTTCCCAACAATTTCGTCCATAATGTTGTACTTCTGCACTTTGTTCAAATCATTACGTCAACTTCACAGATTTAGAATTTTGTTGTCAAAGCCCCCAAAAATTGGACACGAGGCTACAAAGTTTTCACCAGGCATATACCACTTTGATTACAATGTACAATGATTTTAGCATCAAATTACTTTAGAACGCTACATTTAAAATACAAATATTAAAAGTTTTAGGGTATTAGTATTGAGGTGTAAATTAGTTTGTAGCAGCTTTATATCAATTTGAAACAATTTATTCTAGTTTTACAAATCTGTGTGAATAATATCACCTCCTTCGGGTATGTTTGTCTTATTTAGCAACTGAGGCAGTTGCAAAAGGGCAGATTTGCTGGTGCACTGCTGACTGGCAGCTCATCAGTTCTCAGCTGTACTGCTGTAACCTGTAGGCATCATTCATTTGGACGAGGATCCTACTCAAATACAAAGACAGTTCTCCGAATCTGGTATCTTGAAGCAGCTATCTTCATCTATGATGTCTGATTCTGTGGATTACCCCGTGGAAAGCAGACAGCTTTATGTTCCCGATCGTTCAGGCCTTGGAGATGGTGGGTGACTGATTGCTTGACTGCTAATTTGTGCTCATAATGTTGTCCAATTTGTGCATATAGAAGGAAACATGCACCCAGGAATGACTTTACATTCCCATTTGTGAGAAGCTTAGAATAATGTGCCTCAGGACCGTACATGTGGTGCCACCATTCCGACATCAGAATTCGGACAATCAACTAGGCTACTCCGGACCTTGCATTTCGTTGATCTTGCCACCCGGTCTGCATTCTGTGTTTGTTGCGCGGAGAACAGAAAATTCGACTTTGAGAATGCGCAGATGACAACTCTTCTTCAAATAATTGAAGGTGCACTAAAATTAGTCAAAATCAGCGACTTGAAGCCAAGGGATGCGCAGATCAGTTGTGGAGTTAATCGCGCGGGAAATAAATTCTCCGTGCACAGCATAAAATGCAATCTGGCTTGCCACACGAATGGCAGTGAATATTTCTGGAAGAATCCAAAAAGAATAAAATACATGCATATTTGATATCAACATCGAAATGTTGCCAGAGCATTTAGATGAGTTTAATTTGTCGTGGCATTCAGATGCAGATGTTAAATTACGGTTTTACCCGTGACATAGGCTTGCTTAATCAGCTCGCCACATGATACCCGATGCCCTAAATGTCTTGTCCAAGTGACACTAATTGAATCTGTAAGTCGATGGTTCAGTGCGAGGGAGACAGAGACGACAACATTGCGAGTGGCTCCTCGCCAAGAACTTTGAGCACACTAAATAATATTCGGCAAAACACGATACTATATATTTACAGCGCATGACCTTTACAAAACTACCGCTGACACACATTGTACGCATATGATAATGTGACACCACAACACCTGACACTTCCTATGACACCACAGACATACACGCCACCCAGTTCTACAGAACTCACAGACACAAGACGCAAACGTCACCCAGATCTATAAATCTTACGGACACAAAACATACAGAATCTAACACGTATTATCTCTAGATGCTATTTTTGTATGTACTCTAATTGTGGCTCTCGCTTTTGTGAGATACATCACTGTAAATTGCCTGCATTTCATAGTAAAGTCAAACCTGTGTTAACGGCCACCACTATGGAGCAGTCAACTGTATATAAAGGCCACTCTTCATAACCTCAAGATGACACTTCTATATAAATCAACCTGGACAGAAAGACCACCTGTATATAAGGTGACCATTGTAGACAGTTTTCACTGTATAGCATTTCACTGCGATGATCAATCAATCAATCAATTTTATTTATTTCGACTCGTATCTTACTGTAGGCCTACAGTGTGCACAGATACAGTTACCATAAGATATGTTTTATAGAATCCCAAGGTTATGAACGCTGACAGATCTACATTACTTAAAAACCGTTTAAATTGAACTTGCTTGCATAAATGTTAAAATTGTCCAGTTCTTTTCTTGCAAGCATGTTAAACGTTTAACGTGCCAATCTGACAACAAAGAGTCCCTTCCACAGTTCTTTTTGTGGGCTCTGATAGCAAAACCGGATCTTGTTCCAGCTCTGATGATGATGATGATGACGTAAAATGATGTGTGTGCACCAATCCTTCGCCTTTGCTCTTGTACATGTCACTCATAAAACTAAACATAGCACACCCACCTCAAATATTTCACACCATTTGTCGTTTGATGTCCTATAGTTCTCAGAAGTGGATTACAGAAGAATTTTGGATATGTTGAAGTAGATGCCAATTTCGATTGTCCTAACCTCAACGAAAAACCTTGGAATCTTGCATCTAGAGGTACGTTTAGCCAAATTACATTCTTTGTTTACTGCACGGAGAACATAAATTTCGATTTTGAGATTGTGCGATGATGCACGGATAAGAATAAAAGTCTAAAACCAAATCAAGCAGAAATCAAATTTCTCACATGTCAAGTATCTTGTGTAGTGAATTATTGTGAAGGTGTAAAAGCGGAAAAGCAGAGCAAATTATGGAAAAATTATGTATAGATGAAGAAATAAGTGCCGATTTCCAGCAATTTTTTTAACACTCTGTGTGTGTGATTGTAGAGGTAGTTCTGTGATACTGACTGATTATTTGTGAAACAACATTTTTGAACACTGTTGACAATTGTTCCTTGCACGTAAAAACGTAGATTTATTTTGAAAAGAAATGGAAGATGTTTGAGTTATCCTTTGCTTCCTTGACAGGGATATGTGGGAACGCAACTTTGATCGATGTTGGAGGGATACCGAATCTTTTGCCACTTCCAAATTTGTCAAAGGTAAAGCAGGCCCTAAAAATTGCTATGTGACAGCTGGATTTCATCATCATCATCATTTATTCAGATTATCCATTCAGATACAAGTTCTGTTTTTCATGGAGCTGAGTTCACAGACTAATACATCATAATAAAATATTTTTGTTGCTTTTTTACCTAAAATGTTCTTTGATAATTGAGTTGAATCTGGCCCCACTAGCAATCGACTTCATTTGCGATGGCAGACCGTTCCATAGACGTGAGCCCTTTGATGCAGTGACCAAATCGATTACCAGTTAATAAAGCCATGGTTAATAAAGCAAGCCGATTAAACCAAGGTAAAGTGATCGTAAGGTAGTTTTATGTAAGCGGAGTGGACGATATAGGACATTTTTAAAACGAGTGACATTTTATCCACTAGGCACTCAAAGCACATGCTTCAAGTCATCACTCTAGATAGGCACACTTCAACGGCTGTTTCAAACAGTATTTTATGCAGTATTTAAATCACTGTGCCGCAGTGCCGTTTTAAGCATTGAGAGGGCCTAAAGCACTTTACCCAAAGAGGGGCCTTATTTTTAACGATTACCGTAAATAGCCCAAAACTTACTAAATTGTTTAAATGTTCGCCCATTGGCATATCAAAGATGTTGCTTTTGCTCATAGACAGTAAACCGGGGAAAATAAACTCAGTAGCACTCTGCAGTTGATTGCACACTGCACTAGATCTCAACATACTGTTACTTTGAGTTTTGAACTGACATTGAGAAGGGCCTATCCAGACTGAGGGCCTAAAGCACGTGCTTTGAGTGCCTACTGGTTAAAACGGCCCTGCTGTGCCGTAACACGGGAGCTAAGAACACGACTGAGCTCCGGACCCTATTGCTTGAGAAAACAGAATGGAGGGACATGTTTCGACTTGGTGTCAGATGACCTCACCCTCAAACTGATGATTATTCAGATTGTGAAAAGTAATTCAATCATCTCCAGAGTGCCACTGAATTAAATTGCCCCATTTTAATAGATGCACGTGCAGGCAACTTGTTTTGAACATATGAAATGGTAAATTTCTTACAAATGGATAAGTTCCAGGATATTTAATTATACAAATTTGGCCACCTGTACTTGCTTCAGGCTCTCTTGAGTCGTACAAGGGTCCTGCAAGCGGGACAGTCTTTGGTAACTTGTCTGTTCATTTGCTGCAGAATTATGACTTGCGTGACGTTGCCAGAAAAATTGGCATGCCTACGGCATCGTTGATTGGTGCAGGAGCTGGTTCGTTAAAGTGTGTCGGAGTTAACAGCGAGGTACGTGATTTCATCATCATAGTCGTTACTGGTTAATCAGAAATATCAAATAGTTAAGGCTGTTGTAACTTGTTTCCAGTGGCGTACAAAATATTATGTGTTGTTTTAGATGATGGCTAATGTTAATCTTTCTGATGATTGCAACGATCCAATCAAAACAACAATTGCAAAGGTCGACGAAAAGGTGAGATGCAATGAGGCAAATTTTGTATGTCTTAAGCTTCACACCTTTTCTTTGCATTTCTGTGTGCCCTTTTTACAATGCTTTTTGGTTTCTTGCATTCTGAATTTCCAATTGATTGAAAACGGTGTCTAGACATCCAGGTGAACACATGTCCACGCAAGGTTGATGATTGTGGAACGAGAAAGAGATTCTGGCATTTTTTTGTCTCTGCAATTGTTACAACAAAGTTTACTTTGCTTTTACTAAATTTTTCAAAAATATGTTTCTTTGAAATAAAAATAATGTTCTGGCAATTCAATGTTAGCCCTTCTCCTGGTCATAAAACTAGTTAAATGAAGACTTGAAGTCGTTGTATCGAATTGCTGATTGGTTGGTCAGTAGGGACTACCTATCGGATTGGTTATAGGCCTATGTTGCTACTTTTGATGTGTTTCGAAAACGTGTATACACAGCAATAGAAGGACAAGGGTTAGTTGTTTTAAGTGAGTCTAAGTCCAACCAGAGACCAACAAAGAGCATGGTAGTCTTTGTAAAATCTTGGTAGCAACTCTTCCTGTTTACATGTAGACACGTAATTGTATTATCTGTAATTCGTTGTGTGTTCGAATGACCCTAGACATTAAAATGAAAGCAATATTTTGTCCTTTCCAGTCTTGCAATGTTTCACGGCTGCTTTATGGATAGGTTTGCGTGAATTATATCGTATGAGTTAGGCATTAGAACGTAGCTGATTTTGTCTTGTTTCCTTGAAATTTGAGTGAATGCCAGATCTTGTTATCGTGATGCAATTTAAAAGTGGACCGATGGCAAATGTTTAAAAATCATCAAGGTCTGCTATAGAGTGCTCATTTATGTACTGATCAGATGTCGATTGGAAAATCCATACCATTGAGGGATTAGTATAAGACACATTTTAACAGTTCGATTTACGGGCTTAATTTTCTATTTGGACTTGTAATCGATCAATGTTACCAAACTATTTTTGAAATCGATGATTGTTTGAAAAACATCGATGCAGTGATTAATTAAATTAATTTTATTGCTTTTTTCTTTTCAAGACCGGTGAATGTGCATTGCAACACGTCGACACTACAAATTTCTGCTTGATGGCAAACTTGCTTGCCTCGCAAGGAAACCAAGGAAAGGTATGAATGATATCTACTCAGAAGTAAACCTATCAAGAAGATTGCCGATAATTTTACCAAGCAATTTTTGCCTATTGTAGCTTTAGATTCGGTCGATTAATCTTTTAGACTGATTTTTATGCTATACAGTGAAACCTGTTTATAATGGTCACATTTGGGACCTGAGGAAAATGACCTTTATAGACAGGTAGTCTTGCTGTCCAGGTTGCTTTCTATAGAAAGTGTCGTTTTTGGGTTACGAAGCTTGTGGCCTTTATACACAGGTGGCTTCTCTACAGAGGTGGCCGCTACTACAGGTTTGACTGTGTTAACATTTTTCGCCCAAAACCAGACAAAAGCGTAACATCAGAACCTCTGAAATAATATATCGACTCGCATTGGCCGGTATTGTCGTCGTGACAACCTGTGCCAACATACTACTTACAAGTTGTGTCGGCAACTCAAACAATGCAATTTTTCAGTCGGATTCGTCTACCTGTGTTGAGAGACCGCTTTTTGGTCAATTGAATGGTAGTGTAAGACAGATCTTTCAGACTGATTTTACAATTGTTTTTGTTTTTAGGTTGTGAAAATCAAAGCCTCAAAGAGAATCGGAGAGGAAAACTTTGTTTCATGCATACGGAATGTGCTAAAGGATTCATATGCCAAAAAGCCAATCGGCCTGGGCGGAGTATTTCTTCTAAAAAAAGGCAAAGCCAACCTCCATGTGATGGTAAGGAATAAACACCTAGCACCGGCGGTGATCACTTAAGACATGTGGTCTCTTAAAACAGATATGGTCACGTAAGACAGGTGGTCGCTTACAACAGATGGTCTCTTAAGATAGGTGGTCACTTAAGACAGCTAGTCTCCTAAGACAGGTGGTCATTTACGACAGGTAGTCTCTTAAGACAGGTGCTCACCAAAGACAGCTGGTCACTAAATACAAGTGGTCACTTAACACAGGTGGTCTCTTAAAGACAGGTTTGACTATATTATTGATTTCATGCTAACAATATCTTACTCTATCCGTGTTACGTTGCATATGTATTATTTTGGACGTCTTTGACTTGATTTCAGCCTTGTTTCTCTACTGTGCCATTGGAAAGTGCAGATGCCGTCAACAAATGGCTCAAATTCTATGAATGCAGCTCTCCTCTCGTTTGTCTAAGCACATTGGTCAGTCAAGATCTTGTAAGTACAGGAATCTTGCTTTATTTTAATTTACTCTAGCCTTATCCCTTTTCAGAATGCATTGGAAACTCAATAAAGTTGCTGGTTGCTTAGCGTTGATATAAGGGAGGTTTAGAGCTGTGACGAACAACATTTTGTGACGTATTTTGTAATTTGCACAGGTATTCATCTCAAAGGGGAAACCCACAAACCTAGGCGGAGTTTTCGTATTTTCGCAAAGTTTTAAAAATATCACTTAAGTGTTGATGAACGCAACAATAGGCCTAGCATGTTGGAACAACTCTTTAGCTTAAAACGTGGCTGATCCCAATAGGAAAACACCGGGGCAACTTCTCTTGACTGTTCCAGGGTAATTGCCAATTCATATTCACAGATAACATGCTCTGTGTAAAGCTAAACAACACAGGATTAAGTAATTCCTGTGTCATGTTGGTGGCAAAAGACTTGACAATATTTCTAAATGCTGATAATTTTGTGACAAATACAACTCGGTTTTAGTCCATGAAAAAAAACACACCTGTATTTGAAACTTTTTATATTGTTTTATTTTGCTGTTTTGTTTTGCAGGGCTTGGATCTTCGTCCCGAACACACGCATTGTTTCAGCGACCACAACCAAGGTGGTCATTATCATTATGATACGACGCCAGACGATGTGGAGTACGAAGCTTATTACGTCATTGCAGAGAGGATGTTTCGCATTGACAGCACCGGCGGGAGTAAAATAGCAAAAGCAGAAATCAGTCAGACACCTAAAAATCCATCAAACTAATGGCAAATTAAATACTTCTAAATAGAAATGTAACACAATTGAATTAGACACAAATGATGAGAAATTAGATTTTTGTGTTTTTGAATATCAACTATTTGTACAAATTGTAGAGCAATAAAGTTACTATGCGAGAGCTTGATTATTTTCTACTTAATCATTTCAAAATCAGCTCAAGGTTCAACTTTCAGTTTTTTCTGAGGTGGATCGGATGCATTCTGCATCGGACTTTGGTTGTCGTGGTCTGCGTTTGTAATATAGCCGTCAACGTCTCTAATGCCATCTGCCTAGAATGTGCGGAATATAGCAGATCCTGATTAAATGCTGAAGTCGTTAACCGGAAAGTAGGAAACAATAATAATAAACCTGTCCTGGATGGGAGGCATATATGCAATGTGGCCACATCATCCTGTAATCATTCTCTTTCCCGTCTGTACTTCGTAGTGTCTTCGTCGTGTTAACCCTAACCCTAACTCTAACCCAACTCTGTCTGTCCTGTTATCTACGCGGTGTCTCACGACATATAGCTCTGGCACTAACGACCATATATACTCCTTGGAATTCTGCCAATGGAATGGAATTCTAACTCTTTGCTAGACGGCAAAGAAGAAATGTTTAAAACACTTTGGAAACATCTGATTTAGCACCACAGCCATTTAACATAACATTCCTTGGTGAGTCTAAAACTGCATTTGGTAAAGGAAAAATTATCTAAGGACTTCTATTTGGGCTATAACGTTTCTCTCTGAAAGAAGCAAAGAAACTTTATATTTGACTGACTACCAAAATGTTTGCTACAAAACTATCTGATAACCCATTTATAATTTTGAAATTTATAAACTCACGGTGACCGCGTATGTAGCCGTGGTTTCCATTTGAGATGGTGATTTGTAAAGGTGCGCACATCTGAAACGACACAATCTCGCACATGTCAAAATATTGATTGCTTGATTGATTGATTGATTGATTGTAGTATATTTCAGACATATAAACAAATCTTTACAATAATGTGTTTTACAATGGTTATGTTATACAGTTGTGTTATAGTGTACAATATTTTCGTTTGTTTCTTGTTTGTTTCTTGATTACAAATATTGCAACAGCAATATTGGTAATCCTAACACAACATCCTATTAATGTTCTACGATAATTATGTGCCATTTGAACGTGTTTATTAAGCCCTATTTACACAGGCACAACTAGGCCGGCTTAAAACTGAGCCGGCTCAACAAATGTCGCTCTCCGGAAATGGCAGGAAGTGGCTTAGTTGTGTGCCTGTGTAAGCACAACCAGGCGCAGAAAATTTGAAATCCCACAGAAAGATTGTTGTGACCCTAAGTTTGCTTATATTTTTGCTTGAGTTATTATATCTTTTATTTCACTTTAGCACGGCTTCCACAGAAACCGTATTTCGTCAGTTCGGCTGCTATTTTTTGGAAGATAGGTTGCCTCCTGGAGTAATTCTCCAGATGCTTTTAAATTTAATCTTCTCCCCAGGTAGTTATAAGAAGATGAACTTCATAATCACTCCAAGTGATTCCACGCTCGTCAGTCGCGATTGTGCCAGAATCTTCAACAACGATATCGCTAGGCTGCTGTCGGCGTACAAAGCGCATGCGTAGTTGGAAACTAAGCCGGCTTAGTTGTGCCTGTGTAAATAGGGCTTTACAAATTCGTCCTAAGTCATAGCAAAATGCATTTTGTCGCTAGAAGAAGGTATTTAATGAGGTTTACCTGGCATCACCTTTCCATGATAGTACAATCCTCACGGCACATGCATGTCCCCAACTTTCCCCTAGAATGAACATCAATCCATCACAGATGTCATCAGTGACAATAAACAAGAAATTTACGGAGGGGGATAAAATAAGAATACGATGAAACCTTGTTAATATCACTATGATTTTCCGGTCAAAAATCGTGATAGCAAGCGGGTCGTGATATTAAGCGGGGTAAAATAGTTGATTTTGAGAGAGCTTCGTTCTCAAAGTGAAGTGATATTAAGCGGGTTGTGACATTAACCGAGGTGATATTAACGAGGTTGCAATGTATCGCAAAATAGATTGATAGTTTTAAGTAATTGATGTAGAGCAGCCCAGATGCATTAAATGAAGAAGACGAGTTCAATCTTCTTTGCAATCACAGGAAACTAGAGATAGCTTTCTCAGGAGTGCCTTCTAGCATACGCAATGCTATGAATTTCAGTCTCGATGACATTCTTTGCTATCAAAACATCTAAGCCAGCTCGAATTAGGGATGAGCCGATATAGATTTTTGCCGATATACCGATACGATATATCGGCTACCGATAAAAAGTTACTATCGGCCGATACCGATATAAAGCCGTAACTTTCTAAAAGCGAAGTCAAACAATGCATAACCCATAAAGCAACTCAAAACAAAAACAAAATTTAGCTTGCAATTTCATGGTTCGATAATCAATAAGATAAAATGTCATTTGAGTGATTGAAGATGAACATTTTGATCATAAGTCGCCGAAAAGCCGTCCGAATTGAAAGTAACACAGGTGAATGCTGCACATATGACGGTTTTCTCAAAAGAATATAATGGAATCTTATATCGGCTATNTATCTGCCGATATGCTTTTATTATATCGGGCCGATAACCGATATGAAAATATCGCCGATATATCGGCCGATACAAATACCGATACGATTATCGGCTCATCCCTAGCTCGAATCATGTATTCACAAAACCAATTAATCCCTTAATACGCATCGGGGATAATAATAATATAATAGTACTATAGACGGTCCTCTACATGAAGAGGTTGTCCCTCTTCCTCTTGATGCACTTACTACATAAACTATGCTATAAATGATGTTAGACACCAAGGACAAAGTAACACCAAAGAAATACAAATCAAAATTCAATACATCACTATACAATACCATCCTGCTGTGTCATTGGTTCACACCTTTGCACTTTCGTAAAACAAGTCTTAAGTCCCCATCTGTTTTAATAATAATATAGACAGTCTTCTATGTGAAGAGGCCCTTCCTCTTCCTCTTAACCTATCTGGGAGCCTGTCTTTGGATGAAGGTTTACAGTAGTTGGATAATTAGAAATATGTTATTTCTATCTACGGTGCAAACCTAGTGCTGGTGTTAACGAGTATTCATTTGTTTGTTTGTCCAACTTTGTTGTCATCTGGTTCATAAAAACAACCTTGAAAAAGGAATAAAAATGGACATAAAAACATGTGAATTTCAAAATGCAAACCGAAATTATTTCATTGCTGTTGTGTTTGTCATTACAAGGTCTTGACAATACAATCAGAGAATGACACATCTACACCCACATACAGTCAAACTTGTGTTAGCGGCCACTTATATAGAGCAACCACCTGTGTAGAAAGGCCATTCTTGATATCCCAAAATGACACTTTCTATAAAAATCAACCTGGACAAAAGGCCACCTGTCTATAAAGGTCACTTTCCTCAGGTCCCAAAGGTGACTGTTATAGACAGGTTTTACTGTACCTTGCCAAGTAAAGCATCGTATGCCGATGTGCACAAGCCACACCCCAATTCAGCAGCATGAAAATGAGCAATGCACAGAATAGAGGCTAACCAAATATTTCGCCTGTAAAAGTGGCATCCCACGTTGGCCAACATTCCACACTTTCAAAATGGGACTTATAATGACCAGAATACGGTACTGAGTAATGAGTATATTCCTCTGGCTCTCCTCAAAGAAAACAGTAGTAAATTAAACTAGCCATTTTATCTTCTTGGAAACAGGAATGAATTTATTTTCATCAGCAGCTGCCATTATAGAGCATTTTGATAAATGCCGCAAATGTTTTGTGCTTTTAAGATGTACGCAAATTGTTATCTGGCGTGTCAAGTCATGAAATTTTTACCATAGTTGTAAGTTTAAGAATATTTAGGCATCCAAGATAGGTATGCTTAGGAACAATGCTTTAGGCTAGTTTGATTCTAGAGACGGTGCCGGCCCATTCATGCCGGATTACATAATCTGAAGTTGTTTAATAATTGTCAACAAATAACAGTCGCTGAGCAACCACCTGTCTTAAGAGACCACCTGTGCTAGGAGGTCACTTTTTGTTGTTCAATTGGTTGGTAGCTTAATGGTATTCAGTGAAATAATGTTGATCAAAGGCAGTTTCCTTTGGTTTTTATAAAGTGGTCTGCCGTTTCAGAAAAACCTAACTGCATGTGATAACAGACAAGGAGAGATAAGAGCAAAGAGAGCTAAGTGCAGTTTCACTTACGGCAGCTTTGTACTTATTGGCAAGTTTCACAAATGATTGCGCTAGACCTTGAAGCATCCTGCTTCTCAACGCAAAATCTTGTACAGCATGGCGAAATGGAAAGGCAATACTGTCCACGACAATCAACTTGACCTAACGACCAAAGACAGAAGATGAAACACATTCAGACAAGATAAAATATTCCTCTGCATAAAACCATCGCTGCCGTAAGCATTGTAGCTTGGCTGCATCGTTATGAGCGAGAGTGACGTTGTGCAGTGTTAAATGTCACAGTACATAACTACGGTCCTGACTTATAAGTTGATTAATTGGCATTTTTACTCGCAAAATTAACGACCTCATCAATGCATGTGTCTACTTTCATAACCAATCACCATCGTCATTTTATACGGTTCTGCTACTTGAACAGCCGGTTTCGTTTACTACTACAGTCAAACCTGTATTAGTGGCCACCTCTATAGAGGAGCCACCTGTGTATAAAGGCCACTCTTTATAACCCCAAAATGACACTTTCTATAAAAATCAACCTGGACAGAAAGGCCACCTGTCTATAAAGGTCATTCTACTCCGTTCCCAAAGGTGACCCTTATAGACAGGTTTCACTGTACCTGTCCCATAAAAATTTAAAATGTTACGGTTGTTTACAAGGCTAAACCGTTACCAAGACAATCTTAAAAGAGCACATCAGAATATGTAACTGCTCAGATAAAATACCATCAACGCAGGACCGTCGATTACCAGCAAAGGGCGTCATGTAGTGCCTGCTTAGTCCTCTCCTGGGCACGGTATGGTATTTACAGCCAATAACAACATGTGGTTAATAGAAACATGATGATATGTGGAACGCAATCTTTACTTTCGTTAAATGCTTCAGAATTGTTGAAATCTACTGCGATTGCTTGGCCCTGGACCAAACCGAAATCTACTGTATGCCTTGAAACAAATTTCCACACACAAATTGATTGAGCAGGAAGCAGAATCATGAAGGGCATAAATAGCAACGTTACTAATTATCGCAAGAAGCATTTAAATGACAGATTTTGATTAAAAAACACAATAATTTTATAATCGCAAAATGTTTTGAATCTTCTGCTAAGATTCAAATCCTAAAAAAGTAATTCAGGTTTGAATAGATTTGAATAATTCCGGTTCGAACGGCATCCTTATTTGGAAATAGCCTGCATGCTTCCGTTTTCTGAATCTCACAGTAATTTTCAAGATCACTATGATATAAATATGCAATAAGAAAAACAGGACTACAGTGAAACCTGTCTATAATGGTCACCTTTAGGACCTCAGAAAAATGACCTTTATAGACAGGTGCTTTTCTGTCCAGGTTGATTTCTATAGAAAGTGTCATGTTGGGGTTACGAAGAGTGGCCTTTATAGACATGTGGCTGCTTTATAGAGGTCGCCGTTAACACAAGTTGGACTGTACACACGTTTCCAATTTCTTTTAAATTCTCTTCCAGAATATGTGACAGTGCAATCAGTTGTATGTAGTCATGACAACGGTAGACATGAATGTTCTGTAGGATTTTTTCTGCCGAAAGACGTCCTGCGGCAGTCGATAAATCTGGGATAAAAGAAAGGGGAGGAAGAATAAAGACAATAAAATTTTAAACAGTTCGCATGACAATCTAAGAGACTGTACATCAGTTGAAGCTTCTCAGAGAAAATATTTTAAAACCTATTGTAGCTGTACAGTAAATACATTTCATTGTATGCATCTTTAGTATTAAATTTAACACTTTCAGTTACAGTCAAACCTGTATTAGCGACACCTCTATAGAGCAGCCACCTGTGTATAAAGGCCACTCTTCATAACCCCAAAATAACACTTTCTATAGAAATCAACCTGGACAGAAAGGCCACCTGTTTATAAAGTTTGTTTTTCTCAGGTCCCAGAGGTGACCGTTATAGACAGGTTTCACTGTAATGATATTATGTCAAGAGGGCCTCGTGGGAAAAATGAAAATGTTTATTGGGTTATTTTCCTTAATTAAATAAAGTTGACACTGATGATGATGATGAGTTTCTAATACTAATTAGCTCGTTATAGTTAGAAAAAAGACTGAGATAAAACATCACACAACATGCGTACTTCTTGTGTCTGTGAGTTCTGGGAACTGGGTGGTGTGCATATCTGTGATGTCATGCGTGTTGTGGTGTCACATCGCCGGTCATTGGTGTCCCATGACCGGCGAGCCAAACGAACACCAGATGCAACCCATCAAAGAGGTACCAATCCCTGCTTAACCTGTGACTTATGCGGGAAGACTTGTGGCTCGGGAAGTGGGCTTGCCTCAAACAAGCGTTCGCATCAGCGAAGAGGGGAAGCATGACCAGGCTCCTAATTAATGAAGCTCCAATTGCTGTGAGCGGCAAAGGAAAGGAAGAAGAAGAAGGTGTCACATTGTCATATGCGTTGCATGTTATTCTGGAGTCAGCGGTAGTTCTGTGCATAGTCATGTGTTGTAAGTATGCATTGCATACTATTTAAAAGGTGCTGGTCACAATATTTGACAAACCTTTATCATTCTCTGATGTAGCCACTTGCGTAAGATGTCTCAAGGCTGATTCTGCCATGGTGACGACTCTCTCTGGCATGAAACTCCCTTCGGTATCTGAAAGAAGTTCATATCACGTCTCAAACTTATTCATCAGAGACAAACTTTTAACTTTGTAACGGGACCTGTACATATTGCTGCTACATTTAACCATTACGTTTTTCCCAGTTAATATTAATCCTCTTGCTGATTGCTGCTTTTTTGCTGATATTTAATCCTCTGTTGCTCGTTCGTGCTTACTTGTAATCTTTTGTCTATCTTTGAGGAGTCTGTGTTTGCTATGTTTTGAAGCCAGTCGTTTTCTAAGCCATCGTTAGGTTATTGTCTCCGTGAGTATGTTAAACCTGTTGAATTTCTTTCAACTCCAAGATTCTGGTACTTCTGTGGTGAAATGAATTGCATTGTATTGTCTAAGTCACATAAAGTAAGTCCGATTATGGTCCTTTTTGGAGGTCTCATTAGGAAAATCATTTGTGTTTCTAATTTAAAACCATATGTGTCGTGCACCGCAAAGATATGCGACGGGGCATGAGACGCCAGACGCCAGACGCGCACGTGTGTCAACCGTTGCCACCAAAGACTTCAAGTGAACAGACTGCATGCTCGTTAGAACAGATCTTTAATTGCGAACGGTGAAAACTTAAAAGAATATACCAAACAGATTAGAATGCGGTAACTAAACATGCAGTAGCAAGTAACTATCAGATTATGTACAAATATAAGCGACAGAACGGAAAACTGTACTTACAATTGTGACTCGACCAGATTGCGACTTGGCACAAGAATTGCTTTACGGAACTGACATTAAGCTACAGATTACACGAATAGGAGGTTACAACACGAAAGTGAGATTGGCGTGCCGCAACGCCACAATATGTCTCTCAAATGTTTTCTTCTATTATTGCAGCAAAACATTCTGATTCGAAGAGCTTTTGAACTTACTACATTTCTAGAAATACCAGTAGCAGATACTCAATTTGAACGTTGGGTGGGGAAAACGGTAATCTGCTACTAACTAATCATTAATTTTGAGCAAAACTGGGGACACTGTTTTGTACAATATTCATGTCTTTGTCAATGTTCAAGGGGGATTTATTGGAACAATTATATAAAAAAGAAGTGATGTCTGCCAAGATTGGAATAAAACCCGAAACTACAAAATGTTTTACAAACGCAGAATACTACAAACAAATTATTGTGTATTACTGTGTATAGGCTGATCTCGTTTATAAGTTTTTGCCCTCATCGCTAGTTTTTGCCCTTTAGAAATCTGACGTTTCAGCATCTCGAAACAAGAACTCTTCCATAAGGCGAGGTGGTATTTTAAGACAACAGATTTGGTGCTAGAAATTTGGCTAAGACACCACAGCTAAGTAGGGTTGCCAGACGTCCCTTATTTCCCGGAATAGCTCCGTATTTATATGCTATACAGTGCCAAACTTAGTTGATTTTGTTAGACATTTCTACCAGATTTTGCAAATGTTCCGTATTTTTTCCTCTGTGGTCTGGAAACCCTACAGCTAAGACACTGTAATATAAGGTATGATGTAATTGTGCACAAAATTTACCGATGTAGACAGCGCTTCCCTCGAGACCTCCGAATATTGATGGTATCTGGACGTCCACTGCCAACTGAAGCCTATAAGCACATTAACGAAATAATAAGATACATAAAAATAACGAAACTGAAACATCTTCAACTTGAAGCTGATTTTGACCCAAAAAGCATTACCCTAGTTGGGTCTTCCCAATACCCGGAGGACCACATACTTCAGTGATTCTTGAAGTTTGGATACCACCCCTTAGCATGTCATCCAAAGCTGCACAGAATGTAACAATAGCAACTGAATTTTCTTCTTCTTCAAGAAGTTGTAAAGCTGACTTGCAAGGGTTCTCTGCAAACGAGAGCAGACCAGAATCGCTTGAAGACTTTCTAGTTCCTTGTTCCTTCACAACTTTTAAAATCTGCCGAGCGTCATCCACAGATACTCTGATCTCTGAAATGCAAAGAAAAGTGATGCAGAAGTTATTTAATATAAACACTACTAAGAACTCAATCTGTCGCCTGACAGGAATACAAGATTATATGTCTACACTAGCAACAACTTGGAAGTTTCAATTCAAGCACAGCAAGGACTGGATGACATCATGATAATCTCGGTTTTAACAAAGGCGTCCTTTCTTCCACCCATTACTCAGATCAGTTGTCAATTAACCACGAACACGACTTTCAACAACAGTGGATGCACTGACGCACAGGCAAGGCCGGATTAGAAGAAAGTAGGTCGTAGGCCAAATGGATCGAGGACATTTTATTGCCACTGCGCAAATTTTTGGATTTATGTTTGCCAAATACTACATTTCCTGGCTCCTGAGTCAATGTATGTTCTGTTTCAATCACAGTAAGCTGAATTCCCTTTCCAATAAAGTTAGGAAAGCAAAGGAAATTGAAGGCAACATATTTCAAAACACGTCACTGCAAGTTAGATTCCTCTTTGTCGTGCTACAACTATGTATAGGCCTATTACGATGGATTGATGCGCTTCTATTTCAACTTATCACATGACTAAACAAGAAAAACAAACCTACAGAAGCTCTAGAAAATAAATTTAAAATCAAATAAAATAATATCCAAAATTTTGGAGGGCCTATCACTCTGGAAGGGCTGTAGGCATTGGCCTATTGTGCCTAATGGCTAATCCAGCCCTTCGCACAGGTGATTTAAGTTTGGCCTCGTTTTAACAATGGTGGTGGTTATGGCACCCAGTCTGGAAAGTTTGTATGTTACACCGAAGATCTTCGGCATGGTGCTGGACTGCTGGCCCGATTTGGTGATTGGCGTGACGCAAACCTTACAAATTTCAAACATTTGGTACTAAACACTATTAAAATTATACTGTTTTGACGTGGCGTAAGCTTTAGCGCAGCACTCTAGTGTAATCTTCGGCATACACAGAACAAACTTTCAACACTGGTATGACCCACACGTGTTCTCGGCCTTGTTTTCTAAAATAATGTGCTGTATCACTTACCCAGTCCCCTTAGCTATGGGCAGAAGAGAGCAGGGTGAATTAGGGTTAGGGCTGAAAGGATTTCATCCAATGGCATGTGCACAGGGAATAATATATTAATAACTATTCCCAAAGAAGTTTTGTGCCGCGCTGTTGTATAGTGGATATGATCACGGCAATCAAATCCAAGCTCCGCCACACACATTCTAGAGATGGCATTATTTTTCCTATTTCTGTTCTTTTTGGCAGCCGGACAGCGATCATTTAAAACTAGTGTCTGGCTGTAGGACGTCATACTTTTTATGAGACGACATTGCCCATCAGAACTATTGAAATGAATTATAAGTAGCATGTAGTCTCGTCCGCGTAGCATATCAAGTGGTTGTAGTTTTGTTTGCGTAGAAATCCGCAAGTCTTAGAAACTGAAAATAATCAGTAGCAATCTAGTTGGCTTCTTTTTGGGTACCGTTATGTAGTGAGTATTTTAACTAACTACATTATTTCTGCTTTAGTGAACTACATTTGCAGAGTAGCCTAATTACGGTGAACTACAAAATAAGGTAGTCACTCTACCATTGGAATCTGGTTAAGCGAGCTTCGCTTCATGCTTTGTCAGAAATCAATAATTCCATATAGGTCTGCAGTTTTCTACTCAGTTTACCATTGCTCAGTTGAGCTGGAGTCACACCAATCAAGTCATCTTCATCGAGGTAGCCTTTCAGAGCAAGCGCCTGGATTTGGCCTGGCGGAAGCGGAAATGTTCCAAGAGGACGCATCCCATTGTATTACCTAAACAGATAAAAAAATGAACATAAGAATTGAAATTCACAAAACACACACTCAAAAAAGCTATTTCCTCCTGTTTGAGAAAATGGAAACCAGTTAGGGACATTCTCACCAGGTTGGTCAACTTCTTCAATTTTCTGCTTGCATGACCAGCTTGAAAAATTCCTTCATTCTTTCTAACTAATAACATGAAACAGGTTCTTTTCTTTACAAATTGCTATTTTGAGCTCAGTTCTATTTTCATCCAGCAAATTGGGAAAACCAGGCTCCAAATTTCGCGCGAAATCTAAACAACTAAAATTAGCGAGGCCAGCCTCTCGTGCGAATAGCAGACAGTCAAAATGGCGCAGGGAAAGATGAAGACCAAGGATATAGGCAACTTGAAGAAGCAGAAAAAAGGAAAGAAGAAACCACTTGGTCCTAAGAAAGGAGGTTAGAAGCTTTGCTTAATGTTCTCAGCTTCACGTTTGTATCGATTCTGGCTGATAGCACGGCAGTGAAGTTTCTCGGTGGCCGGGCAAGCAGCTCCACTTCCACTTGTGACTTGTCAGTTGTCACCAGTGGCAGTGTGGAAAGTTTGTTTTGTGTTCGCCGAAGATTACGCCAGAGTTCTGCGCTACGCCAAAACAGGATAATTTTAACAGAGTCTAGTATTAAATCTTTGAAAATTCCGTGCCCTTGCGCCACGCCAATTGCCAAATCGGAGCCTGTTCCATGCTGAAGATCTTCGGCGTAACATACGAACTTTCCTGATTGGACTTGTCAGTCCCTGACTGGAATTTATGTACTGCGCGGCGGAGATCTCCGCCGCGCAAATCTGGCCTGCTGGGTCCGCATCCGCGCAGATCCTGAGAATTGAGCTCAGCTGCAGACATTTTAATCAGAGAAACAGGCTCTGTCCGCGCAATCCTTCCTGTAACTTTGTTATTCAAGCTGATAACCGCGGCTGGACCGCGCATTTTAGTCACATCAACGAGAGGCCAAACGCGCAAAATATTAAATTCCAATGTGGCTTGTCACTGATTCCCTGTGTAGGCTGTGTTGTGTGACTGTAGCCTGGCGTCTGCCTATAGCCTGTAGTGCGGCAACAGATTGCACTGATTCAATTACTCTTGTTGTAGGCTATAACTAACGTTGACTGTGCCATGTTCCCTAAATCCTAATTATAAAAATAACAAAGTTGCTTTACACAGAGAGAGTAGGCTCGTTTGATTATTTTTCTATAACTTTGTGTAGGATAATCGCGTACACTGCTACTGCCAGAAACTCTGGTGCGAAATCGTGTGGGCAATTGTATGAATAAAAGAGACATTTCTCTTGAATGTTATGCAACGTGATTTGACAACTTGATCCTAATACTTCTAAATTTTAGGTAGATATATTGCTCCCAAAAAGAAAGACAAGTTGAAGCAAGAAAACTTGAGAAAGGTAAATTTCACTGATTTAATGGTGTATTCTTTTACAGGTTTCAACACTAGGGTTCATTCCATGCCTAAACACATACAGTGAAACCTGTCTATAACGGTCACCTCTAGGACCTGAGAAAAATGACCTTTATAGACAGGTGGCTCCGTCGTCTGGGGGACTTGCTCACGTGGTTTGGTCGATCGTCTGCAGCGTCTTCAGAACAGGGCA